>JAJJMA010030567.1:2553-42913 GCA_023529015.1 Papaver nudicaule
GGGGGGGGGGGGGGGGCGCCATGGGCATGACACCTCCACCCATAGCGCCACTGAAGAGAAGGAAAGGACGGCGCCATGGGCGTGGCGCCCCAACCCATGGCGCCACAAAAAAAAAAGGGGGGAGACAAAAGGAGAAGAAGTAAGGTCGTGCAAATGAGCACATGATCGACATTGCGCCCCGCCAAGGCTTAGCAAAATCCTCCATCACGACGGAAACAGAAGGAGACAAAGCATGACCCTACTCAGGGGGTTCGCAACCTCACGCACGAAGGAAGTCGAGATCGTCTCCGAAGAAGGATTACAGGAGCAAGCCCAGAGACGCGGGACACGTGGGGACTTAGGCCAGGGAAGAGAAACTTCATTCTTTCAAAAAAAAAAAAAAAAAAAAAAAGCTCAACTATTTCAAAGAGAGTCTCAGTACACATTGTTCATTAAAACTCTGAATAGGAACACTCTTTACACCTAAAAAGCCTTTCCCCTAAAAAAAAAAAAAAAGGGTCTCTCTAACTTTCAAAACAAACCATCCAACAAAGAGTAGTCTCGCTTATAGAGCATCTCCACCCTCTGGCGGAAAACGTCGTTCTTCTTCCTCAGGCTCTCAATCACCTCATTAACCTTGTTAGACTCTTCGACCAGAGCTTGTTCCTTGGCCCGAATGACTTTCAACATTCGACCAGCCTTGTCAGATAGTCCCGTTCGGCGCGGAGAAGGGCCCTCGAACAAGGAAAGGTATTAGAAATCAACCCAGCACGGTCTACCTTAACGATTTCAAGACGTTGACGAAGCCAGCCTACGTTGCACATCATCGCCTCCAGGACGGCAACGTGACTCTCTCACCTCTGGATCATCCCAGAAGTTACGTCGTACAGCTTTTCCTCCTCCATCTCCTGGATCACAGGAAGAAGCAAGGAGACCATGGTGACCATGACGGGAGTATCCTTCATCAGCTATTTGGTAGCGACATGACCGTACCTTTTCCAAATCTTCTCATAAAGATCTGCATAAAGAGTTGGCACAAGGAAGCCACCGACGGACCTCTGTTCCTCAGAAAGGGAAACCATCTCCGGAACGAAAGGAAGACCAGCCGACGAACAGTCGACCTCATCTATTCCCAGACCAGCGTCATCAAGAACTGAACCTCCGGATGAATGGCCAGCATCATCAGCACTGCCGTCCTCATCGTCTTCATCTACGGCAACAACCGAAACCGGGGAGTAAGTTGGAGAGCTCTTCTCGACAGATTGATTCTTCTTAGACACGTTGCGTTTCTTCTTGCGAGGTTGCATCCCCTGAAGGAAAGGAATGATGATCAGAAGAAATATAGAGGAGGAGAAGAAGAAGACGAACCAAAGTGGTATAAAAGCTTACTGAATTCCCTGCTGAGGCCTGAGCAGGCGGAAGGACCTCCTCCTCGGGACACGACTCCCCAGCACTCAAACGTCCTCGGCTACGGGTTACCATAACACTACAGTGCAGCACCACAACCCTTGTAAAGGGAATAGAGCACATGTATAATGAAACTACGGGAAGATACTCACCGGACTCGGAATCCACGTTCTCCGCTTCACATAGGCTTCTCTCTGCGAAGACGAAACAGAGATGCTCTCGTCAGCCATGATTTCAGCTATTCTTCGTTTGGTGTAAGCTCTCTTTTGTGAGGACGAACCAGAGTTATCACCGGCCATGGATCTCGAAAATTACGCACTACAAGAAAGCTGGTACAAGAGAGCAAAGATTATAGTGCTGCAATCACTGCGCACATATGTATATATACACGGGTGAAACCCTAGAAATTAGATGCGTCATACACGGAGCGTGACCAGAACTCGCACAAGATAAGGATGACGGGCGCTACATTCAAAATCTCTATCAGAGCCTACCAACGGACTCGAGCGGGGTCATCTCGAAGACTCCCTGGGAAGAAGGAGGAACTTACACCAAGAAACCGGTAATCCGTCACCCTTCCTTTTATCTAGATAACACCAGCGACAACACGAAAGCGTGATCTCGCGTCCATATGGGTTTAGAAACCCTAAGAGATCCTTAGTCAAGTTGAGCCGAGTATCGACCAAAGGATAGACCTGCGAGGCCTGTAGGGGCTACACCTAGAACACCCCGAGCCTCAAGACCATCGTCATCTCGTTAACCAGAAATCCCCGTTTAGCAATGTGTACGTACTTACATATGAATTTACTTTTAGTCTATTCCATGAGACCCTGTGCTAGCATTGAATAGAAAACCTCGGAACGATTAAGGTTGCCATCACCATCTGAATGCTTAGTATGAAACATTACTGTTCCACACTAACCAGGGGACTTTCTGTAGATGGTGAAAAATGAGAGAGGGACAAGATTGTCAAAACACTCTCGAAACCACGCCTTATTAAAGGCAATTGCCTATTCAGGCTCATCTCTATAGCTCAGAATGCAACCCATTCCATGAGCTGGATAAACTCTCTATGAGCTCTCTATTATAACTCCGGTGGAGAGGGTAATATCATAGTGCAGTACTAATAACCTCACCAACATATTAAACCCATTGATCTGCTTCATGTCGACATCTATCTCGATATCAGAACCAGATCGCTTAATGGTATACGGTGAAGAGTTAACAGAGACGTATCCTCATGGATTTCCTCTTAATACGACTCAACATACGAGTCTTGATGCAAATCTCAGGAATATTGAAGCTCCAGGCCGGTCCAGAGCTCTCTGAGAGGCATATAACAGCCTCAACAGGCTTAAGCAGACCTAATCCCAAGTTCAGGATGGTCTAGCATACCATGGATAAACACGCCATGACTTCAAGTGTGTTGTAGCATAAGCACACACACCACGACTAGGGCACAGGTTGCCACAAAGTCGACCTTGGCCAGATGCCAAAGCCACAACGCCACAAAGCATGGCACCATGAACCATGGGCCACCATGGATTCACAAGAAATTAGCCTTGGCCAAGAGGCCAAGGCCATGGCGCAGAACGCCACAAACCTACTTAGCCTTGGCCAAAGGCCAAGGCCGTGACACGGAATATGGCCACGAACGAGTTGGCCTTGGCCAGAGGCCAAGGCCGTGGCGCCATGAGCCATGGCGCCACTGTGATGGAACTAGGGCCAAGGCGCTTTGAAACTTGGCCTTGGCCAAAGGCCAAGGTCGTAGCCTCCTGGGCTATGGTGTTATGCACTCCTGGTTTTGGCCAACAACCAAGGCCACTCCTATACTCGTGTCCCGGAGGCACTACACTCATGTTGGTCGCGACAATTAGTCATACGACTCTACTCTACTCAACTCAACTACGCAATATCTGCGTATTACTCGAGACATCAAAACGTCATGCGGGGGGATAACTTTAGGGGTATTGGTCTGGCGGTCTACGACAGTTGAAAGAAACTGATGGAGATAGTGGACAGTTACGAGAAGATGGCGCGAGTGGACATGTTCTACACAACTCAGGCAGTTACACAAACCAACTCATGTCCTCCACTCCCCCACTCTTCCACGACTTCCACCTTCTCTGTCGAGAGATCAGGGTGAGTTCAAAACTATAAATAGAGGCATCCTCTATCTTCCAAGGCAGAACATCTTTTCCAGAAAAGGAACACAGAATACAGAACACACAACAGATAAGAAGAATATCTTCAACCAGAACCTCAGAAACACACCTGAGTAACCCAACACACTTCTATCCTTGGAGATTTCCAGTCGAATTCACGACGGAGATCTTGAACTCTTACACCCAAAACACATTTTCAACCTGATCTCAAGTTTCTTCGTTGTTTCCCTCCCTAGACCAACCTCTCTGTGACCGAAGCAAGACGTGAACGGCCATTGACTTGGTTTAGGCTCGTCTTGTTCGACTTTGATCTCGAGCACTACGAAAGTACCCAGAGACGGTGCATTGTTTTTACAGGTAAAAACACCTTTAGACTTTGAAAAAGGAGGGGTACCGAAATACGACCAACTTTTCGTTTGGGCTCGTGAGTCTTATGGTCAGATCTGGACGATCTCAAAAATCAATATCCAGATCTGGTGTAACCTGAGTTGTGATCACAAGTGATCAATTCCTACAAAGACAAGTCTTTGTAAACCTTTGTTCAAGGTCAGGAATTAACGTCAGGTTAGGAATAACGTACTTCTTGTGTTTGCTTTAATTATATAATCAGAGATATAATGCGGAAAGTAAAAGCACACAAGACACCAGAGATTTTTATAACGAGGAAACTACGACATGTAGAAAAACCTCGGGACCTCGTCCAGATTGAGCAACGCCCAGTACAAACTGACTACAAACACTAGCCTACTATAAGACTTCGGTCTGGGATGTAGCAAAGACCAATTCCAACCCTCCAAGCGAACTGGCTACTGTCGCACTCCTTACGTCTCTAGATCCCCCACAGATCGTCACGCACTTGATTCCCCTAGCTGACGTCCTTTACAGGCCTAGGAGTTGCTTTAACCACTGTTAAAGGCTTGTGTCAACAATTTCAGCTTTGCAACTTCAATTATTAACTGTATGTTTGAACTGTCCTCTTCAGTTTGACATACACAAAGTGACTTCCTTCGGATTGCTCCAGGTCATACGGAAATCTACTTACAAGCGGGGGCTGACAAGTAAACCGAGTAAACTATGCCCAACTTGTCTTTACCTCAGTTGTAAAAAGAATCACTTAAGAAACTTATACAACTGGAGCTAACTAGGTCTTACAACACCGAGTGCAGCCGTGCGTTGCTTCCTTTCAAACCTTGTATATAACATATCAGTTCTTGAATAGCCGTATAGCAGAAGAGACGGACTATGGAATAGACAAGAACGTGATCAGGTTACCAAGGTTACAGGTTAATCCGATTTCAACCACTAAGGTCTCAATATCCTACCTGTGCTTCCCAACTCTCAAGAGAAGTCTTTATAGTCGTAGGTAAATCCCGTGAGGAACTTCTTACCGAATAGAGGATGACTATACCACAACAAGCATTCACCGAAGTGAAAAGAGTTTACGTTCACTTCCCTAAGGACCTTCACGTATGCTTGATGCTTGCAGTATTCGTCCATAGACACCTCTATTTATAGCACTCAATAAGATAGGTTGCTTTGGAATAAAACAATCAATTACTTGTCCCACAAGTCAAGGAAACCTTATACTTGCCAACCAAGTAATAGAGATTAATCTCAATTGGAATTCATTAACATTTATCTGCCAAGTTTTTTGTTAGCTCACAAACACTTCAAGATAGAAATCCAACAGACCAGAGATAATCTTTATCTTATTGACACATTGAGAATCGTTAGATGGACCACAAAAGATATTATGTGATATTTCGAGTCCAACTAAGAGATAAAGGAGTTCAGAGTTTAACCTGAGTGAAATTCTAAAAGAATATTCACAAATCTGGATAACAGCCAAAAACACCGATTTAGAGGTTTATGTAGGTACACGAACTTAAATAACACTTTGGAACTCAGGAGATTTCCCAAGCTTCTGTTTCACGTACGGTTCGGGAACCGTCCGGCATCCAGATTAGGTTTAACTTGGATCCTCTGGAAGTTCTGGGTTTAACCAGGACTTAGACGTGTGAGACGTCCTCAGCTGTAATCCACTGGACTCTTGCTCAAGAGTACTCCTTTAGATTCACCCATATCCAACAAGTGATTTGCAAGCAAACCATTGCAATGGACAAATGGTATCGAATCTATCTCATACATTCTTGTAACCATAGTATTTGCGGGAACAAACACTAGTCATGACACAAGGTCATGTAGCCAAGAATACGATCTCAATCGCTATTATAACACTACCAAAGTAGCCGACTATTTTGAAAGATAGAGAAACACTACCAAAGGTCATGACTTCAAGAAAACTCAACCTCAAAACCTTCAAGAGGAAACATACCTCTAATTTCTTCAATTGTCAAATGATGTTAACTATCTGAAACCTTAGGCTGAAGCCTCACCAATTCATAGTTTGGGGAAGCTTCGTCTATTATTTCCACCGAGGCCGAGGGGACGAAGTTTCATCTTGCTTACGTTTCAAACCTTTAGACTTCTTCTTCGTCATTTAAGAAACCCTAGAATAAAAACCAGAGCAAGAACCTTCATAAAAATAGAAGAACAGTCAAGCACATGAAAGTAGAAGTCCAGGAGAAAAACGAAAAGTGCTGAAGAAAAGCATCGGCACAAGAAAGGCACCCACAACTACAAAGCAGTTGGGTAGCAGTAACAACAGCAAATCCACCGTAATAAAGGAAAAATTAAGAACACAGAAGTACAAAGCATAAAGAAGATTGTTGATACTGATTTTCCCATATCATACTACAATTAAAAGAAGGGTATAAAATGATTATCCTTGTCGTTGATGGCTTTTGTTCCGGTATAACCTGGGATAAGTTCAAGGAGTTGAACGCGATTATCGTTGGTTGTTCAGAGCTTAGTGTACTACCGACTAGAATTATTAGATCACCGCGATGGGATCAAAATGGAGTAATAAAGAACTAAATACGACTTAAATATAAATCAACACAACAAAGTAACGAGGTTCAGCAGCTGCGTGCCTACGTCCTCGGATGAAATATATACTATTATTGAGTTACGCAAATGAGTAAAGTTTTCTCTGAGTTACAATCTATCAGGTCACTGCAATCTGTTATGGATAGAGGCCTTTGGAATCCTGAAGGTGATTTTACACCACCGAGTATACCAAGCTATCATTTACAAGAATGTCCGACCCCTTTCTCTGCTGATAAGAGAGGGTATTTATAGTATTCTTCAAGCGCAGGTCTTTTGCTACCTTCGGTTGCTTCGATCCTTTGATGCACCATGCTGAGTCAGGAGTCTGTACACCACTGTTTCTCCATCCAATCTCCTTCTTCCACCTTGCCCTCGAAGGTTATACTCTGCTACCTTAGGATGCTTCGTTCTTCTGATGCTCCTGGGTTGATCATCAATCCTCGGTAACCGCCCTTTGCGTCCAATCCTGGCTCGTCGTACTTCTCTGGGGTAGATCCTTGATGTATTATCGCGCTGCTGACTCCTTATTGGTCTAGGTTTATTTCCTCCACCGTTGATTTGGCATATCCTTGTTCGACAGGTGGTTTTTGTAGCGTTGTTTCATGGAATTAAATGCGCATTTAATGCGGTGTGACTGCTCTCTTGCGTGCCTGCCTGTGCCTATTATCATAGGTTGTTGATCCTTCAATCTTTATCCTTGATTTTCATCATCTCGTGATGAGATAAAGTGCCCCAAGGTACGTTTCCATCCTTCGCATCTCACAACGCTTCGGTGTATGGTTCTTGGAGATGACGCCACGTGTTAATCCGAAATTATGTATTAACAGTTTGCCCCTTTTCTTTCAGTTATTGGCGTGGGCAATTATGGAAGAAAACCTCCGCATATGCTGTCATTTTCAAATAGTGGTGGTCCCTTCTTTCACGCCTTTTCGTGGTCTTGTATGGGAGTTTGTGTTTTTTGTGATTCTATAAATGGTGGGTTTGAGGCATGATCTTCATCCTCATCTCCTTCAGTCACAGTTTTTTCTCCTGCTGGTTTCATCATCATAACTGATTCTTGGATCTTTATTTTTCCCTTTCTTTGTTTCATTTTCCTTCAGGTCTTGATGACACGAAAACCGTTGAGTTCTAAGTCTAAAGCTTCATCCAAGAGGTCTAAAGATGTTTCCATGGATGCGTCAGTACCTTAAGTGGCTCCTTCTTCTTCACAAATCCTTCCTCGCCTTTCTGGATCTTCTGGTGGTGTCGAGAAAGATTTTTCCACAGTTGGTGATAGTTTTGTTCCTGCAAGTGAAAATAGGGGGCTCAACGATGAACTGGAGCGTCTGCGTCCTTCTGAAGGTGACATTTATCGCCACGGGAGCATTGCCAAGATAAAGAAGTCTTTCGACTTAACTCATTTTGGCATTTCTTTATTCGATGGCGAAGTTGATGTCTTGACCGATGATATGATCAGAAGCATCCCTTATGAGGAAAACACCCTGCTTATCACCGTTGGTCAGTTAGCTGCTGGTCTTTCCTTTGTATGATCCTGGTGACCTTTTTTATTGATGTCTTTGAAAAAGAGGGGATACCGAGATACACCACCAACTTTTAGTTTCGTGAACCTAGTTGATTACGGTTGTTTGAACAATCTCACAAATCAATATTCAAACAACAACCTGAGTATAGTTCAGAGAACCGAACCCTAACAAGAACGTGGGTCTTGTAGATCTCAACAGAGATGGATTCACTCAAAGGTTATGAATCAACAAACTTGCAATTACTTCAATTATATAGATCAGAGACAATATAATGCGGAAGGGAAAAGTAATGCAAGACACCAGAATTTTGTAAACGAGGAAACTGCAAACCTAGTAGAAAACCCCGGGACCTCATCCAGATGTGAACACCCTCAGTATTGACGGTATACAGACGCTAGCCTACTCTCAGACTTCGAACTGGAATGTATCGAGACTGAATTCACCCTACAAGCAATTCAGCTACCAATGTGCTCCTACGTCTCTTGGTTCCCGCAGAAACCAATGTACTTGATTCCCCTAGCTGACGTCATTTACAGGCCTAGGAGTTGCTCCACTTCCCTTCGTGAAGACTACCGCTACCCTGCCTCTAACAGGACGCCTAAAAGTATCCAAGTAATTAAACGATAATATGATTGTGATTTCCTTTAGACTTAATGTCGAGGTTAATGGAAATCTGATTTGTTGAATAGGGCTTATTGATCTAGCCTAAACAACTTTACCTCATAACGCTAGACGAACTTAGTATTAAACCTAGTTCGTGAATCTGCGTTTGGGAACTTCTAGGGTTTACGATTCAAGATCTACCTTACGAAGTTTCTATCAAATCTTGGTCGTGATAAGATTGAAAATATTCAATCAACCCAAGATACAGGATCAGGAATTTTACTTCCGACCTGTGCTTCACGATCCTCAAGTGAAGTCTTTCAATAGGCGTAGTCCAAAAGAACTTCGAGATGACGACCAACCTTTATGCAAGGATACAAAGATGTGTAGAGGATTGAGATTGTATCTTGCAGCAGGTCATCTATTTATAATGATTACCAAGGGAGGCTTTGCTTAAAGTTTAAGCAACCTTGAGTAGGCTCAAGCAAGTTCCGGAACTAAGAAAGTCCATACCTTGAATATCCGTTCTCAATCTTCTATTAACTTTGGACTAGGCCAATAGTTAAAGAAGACTCAACCTTGATTTGAAGGTTTGCGACTTCTAGTCCAAATCATGTTTGAACATCGCTTGCGACTTCTGGTCCAAATAATTGTTTGAACATCGCTTGGATTAAGTAGTTGAATTCCATGGGCCAAGTAATGACAAGTCCGAGAACTAATCATGCCTAGACCGATAACTTCAAGATATGAAAGTTGGAAATGTTATCATGGCTTATATGTACGCGTTCATAGAGCTGTCAAAAGGAGTTCAGGAGAATTTATGAGAAATCTGTGAACTCGTATATACGCGTTCATGAGCGCGTTCATACAGACCCGCTCGTTCTCTGGAATACCTTTAAGCAACACATGTGCGCGTTCATGTACGCGTTCACCGTTGAGGTCATTTCAAGAGACAATTCAACATACTCAACCTATACATAATATCACGGATGTGACAAATGCAAAGGAGAAGAATCCTAGAATACCTTCGGATCATATAAACAACATCGTAGACTATTGATATGATAAAAATGGTAAATACGATACGGAAAGGAAAAACCTTTCTAACCTTTAGCGAGGACGTTATGATTTATCAAGTAGTAAGCTTCGGTCTTCGTCTTCAACGGTCTTCGTCTCAATTACCTAAAACTATCCTAGTCCGAGGTTGTAGAGTAAACTTATCAAGGATTGTGTTTTTGTCACCCAAACTTGACAACTGACTTGAGATAGCAATATCAGTGGGTTAAACCGAGCAATGCTCTAACAATCTCCCCCTTTGTCAATTTTAGCGACAAAAACCAATCTTGCATATGGATTCAAAAAGTAAAATCTTTTAGCCCTAACCATAATGTACTTGATCTTCTTGTAATCTTCGGCGTCTTCAGATAAGAGTGTTCCTGCAAGTGAAGATTCAAGGTACAGATAACAAACTTCAAAGTCACCACACATCTTGGTTTCTAGAAGGACATAGTCCAACAAGAGTTTGTTATGCAATTGAGTAGTATGTAAAACTTGTTAAGAATATTTCATTGATGCTTCAAGATACTGCACAATTTGATATGTTCTCCCCCTTACTCAATACACTAACTTTTGTTATGCCATGACAAGCACATCGATTTTACTCCCCCTATGACAATGCCGTAGACAATTGTCGTAGTAGATAGAAAGATTTTACTCCCTCTTACTACATGATTTCTCCCCCTTTTTGTCATAAAATAGACAAAGAAACAAGAAATATAAGAATCCTCATAAAACAACAATAATCAATGTAGTAAACATACCTGAAACGAGAGATAAAAAAATGCAATTTTCTCGTAGATTCTACAGCCGCACACCCCAAAAAGATATTACCATGAAGCACAAGTTCAAAAGAACTCTCCCCCATTATTTTTCATTCCATAAGGAACAACGCGACGACCTTCCCCTGCAAGGATTTGGAATAAATTCTTGGGTGAAGTACAATTACACAAGTAAAATTGTAATTATGTTTTTCTTTCCTAGCCAGTTACGGTCAAATAGGAATTCAAGGTTTAATCTTCCTACTTTCTCAGAGAGTTTCGGTCAACCACCGCCTTTAGAGAAAACATTAGGTTACCCCTTCCTAGTGGTTGTAAGACTAAGAATTAAAGGTACAACATTTAATCCAGCGGAGTTCAATATTGTATCCTACGAGGTTCCTCTTTATCAAAATCGTCTCCTCTTAGCCATAAGAGACAAAAGCGTGGATTTTGATAGTTCTTCATGAACGGCTTTACCCGAACGGGTGGTATGGCTAAAAAATCAAGTTCACGATTTATGCAATACATTCATATAGATAATCAATTAAGATCAAGCATTGCAATCATCAATTAAGATTTTAATTTAATAACCTCAATTAATTGATGAAAACTAGGTAATGCATTCAAGCAAATCACTCATAAAATCTAAAGCCAAGATGACTTAGGCAAGAATGCCTCTTATTCTGAATAAAGATTTTTTCCTCATCTAGATAATGCAAAGAAGAAAAGGGATTATTCTTCATTTACCTCCTTCTCTGGTTCTTCATAGGTAGTCCAGTCATGTTCAATAGCAGCTACTCTTGAGGTGATATCAGCGATGAGTTTGGTAAGTTTGATAAGCTCCTTGCTTAAACTTTTGTTGGTACAAAGTACCCACCGCCTACGTGTAAGCATCTGAGAAGAGGAAGTAAGATAATCAAGGTGAGAGCGAAGTACTGAGTGAGATCTAAAGCCTCTACTTCTCATCTCGAGTAAGGATCTGGATTGAGGGATGAGATCTAATAAGGCCTTATCCATCTAGAGTGAGAATCCAGATGAAGGGCTGAGGATCGCCCACGATATACCTGATGGGACTAGACCTCAAGAGACAGCTGGATCCGCATGGGGAACACCCAACTACCCACATTAAATGCCCGGTCAAAGAAAGTCAGAAGTCAAGAGACGTGTGTCAAGTTCTTGGCGGTGGAAAGAAGCATGAGCCGCACTCAGAAGAAGACTTCAGTTAGAAGTAAGCAAGGTGCCGCGGACTCAGAGAAGAATGTCGCACTACTAAAGGAGGTGAAAGGACCCCACCAGGTATGAACACAAATGTCTGGGAACCGCCTTAGGACTCCTATAAATACTCAGCTCAGTGGAATGAGCTGAGGAGGGACATTTGAGTGCAAGATTGGGAGAAAGAAGAACCAAGCCATAAGCTGATAGAAAACTGTTATCCATACCATCTTGTAACCTTACTCAAAGTCATTAAGACTGAAACTTGTATATTGTAATATGATTACCACCTCCATATGAATGATCAATTATAACCTTTAGAGAAGTAATTTGGTGTTCTTATTTACTTACATAACTCATTGGATGTTACTCTTTTGTATTAAGTGAATCCAAGGACTCAATACATATTTATCTTGTATGTTTGTGACTTAAGACTAGGATAGTTTTATGCGCAAACAGTTTGGCGCTAGAAACAGGGACTTCGGTCTCTGGTAAAGGATTTATCCTTCCTGTGCTACCTTGTGTATTTCTATATTTAAGTTTTTTCTCTTATAGAAAGTAGCTAAAGGAATCAAGGGAATAGGATTGATCTTACTGTTTAGTAACTATTGGTCCTGATTTCGTGCTGTTTGCTTATCGGTTTTTTGTTCTCATAAGCATTTTTGAAAATCATTGTCGTGAGAACTTAGAATTGGCAAAGTGTTACAAAGTCTGTGGAATGGGAAACTCAAAAGACATTCACAACTCCAAGATCAGAACGAGGAGTACAATAAAGGACCAGTCTGATACGAGGGATGCAGACGTAGTTGAGCATAGCAGCATCACTCCAGGGGCTGCGGAATACATCTTAGTGACGGCGGCCAACAGTGCAGCAGCAGAAAAAGCCTCAGCTGAAAAAGCCTCAGCAGAAAAAGCCTCAGCAAAAAAAGCCGCAGCAAATAAAGTCGTATCGGATAAAGCGACAGCAGAAAAAGCCGCAACACTAAAGTTCGCACATAAAAAGTTGCTTGCTGACCACCAGGCCTCATGCATAGCAGCCGCACACAAAGCCCAAGAGGATAAAGCTGCAGCCGAAAAATTCTTTTCAGAAAAAGCCGCAGCATATAAAGCCAATATGGAAGCAGTAGCAATGGAAAATGCCCAAGTGGAGAAAGCCAGATTCGACAAATCTCAGTACAATCATTAAGCCGTAGCAGAGAGGACTGCCGCAGTAGAAAAGTTAGCAACCAGTACGGGTTTCTTGGAAGCAGAAGAGGCCGCAGATCTGGAGGCCGCATTGAAAGCATCACGACAAGAAAAGGTGGGAGATTCATCGTTTGTAGTTCCCAATCAGCCTTATGGAATCCCTCTGACCAGGCTGTCAAAGGTAAGCCAGCTACAACCAAGGATGTTTCTAGGTGAGACGAGCGCACAACCAAGAGGACTAGGAGTGTTACAAGAGGTCTACTCCAACAAAAGACTAGGATATGTAAGGCCAGCAATTCCAGTCACAGTTGAAGGCAAAGATGGCAACTTGAGGGTCAATAATCGCACACTTCCAAATCTGTCAGAAGAAAGCAACCACCTAATAAGGGAGCTGCATGAGTTCCAACTGGAAGAAATGAGAAAATTCAAGTCCACCTTTACTGACGCACTTTCCCTTTTGGCGGAGGAAAATCAAATACTAAAAGACAATCGAGAAAGACTTGAAAAAAGGCTCCAAAAAGCTGAAGAGGGATCGTCCGAAAACAATTCAGTGGTGAGAGCAGTAGAATCACCAGATAGCCAAGTAGTTCCTTACTTGAAACCAGATCAACCACAGCCACTTCGGTGCGTACACCCAAGATATGCCTCAAAAGTCAATGTCTTGCTCACAAAGAAAAAAGAACCAGAGTATAACCCTTATGAGGATGGGGGTGAGGACTACGAAGATACTGTGCCCAATCATGATCGCACTGCTATGAGGCATAGACAGCATGATGATATATGGAGCAAATGCGTCAGGAGATCAAAATGCTCAAATCCAAACAGGGCGGTGGACATTTAGAGGAAGCCATGAAATATTCTCATTCCACACCTTTGGTTCCAAGAATTAGTTTCTATAAGCTCCCGGATAAATGCAAGCCTCCCACTTTCCTTTGTTTTGAAGAACATGATGATCCCACTATCCATATAAGGTATTATAGAAGAGCAATGGCACAATGGGAGTGGGACGACAAGGTAATGTGTAGGTTTTTTCCGTCAAGTCTCAAAGGCCCAGCCTTGGCTTGGCATGATGATCTTCTTTCTCACTCGATCAACTCTTTTGAGGAATTAGCAAATGCATTCATCACTAAGTACTTGTACAATAAAATGACTAAGGCTGGCCTAGATCGAATGTTTGACCTGGCCATTGGACCAAAGGAGACTTATCAAGAGTTAAGAGACAGATGGATTAAAATTGGGCAAGAAATTGGAAGTGTAAATCCAGAAATTAGTATCAATTGTTTTAAGTGGGCACTGGACCGAATGAGTAACCTTTTCGTAGACATCCACAGCCAAAAGCCTAAGACCGAAGGAGATCTCATGGTTTTGATTGACAAGCATGTCCAACATCAAGAAATTCAAAAGGATAATCCTAGAGCACATCCATCTTCCAAAGTCCCACAGCGTACTGACTCAGTGGAACCTGAACCCTCAGCACCCAAAAGAAATTATGAACCAGCAAAAGCTCCATATCCGGATAAAAAAGCCAGGAGTGAGGATTACAAGCGAAATGATGGTAGGCCCAATAACTTCAAAAAAGGAGTATCATTCAATGATATAGTATACACCAAGCTGAATGCAGGAATTGTCCAAATAATGGCAGCTATCAAAAACCGTCAAGATTTTGAATGGCCGTACACACGAGGCAGGCAACATGACAAAACGGCAAACCACCCTGAAAGGTGTGAGTACCATGACTTCAGGGGTCACACAACTGAAAGATGTATGAACCTTAAGGACCAAATTCAAAAAATGATCAATGCAGGAAATTTGAATGAATACGTGTTAAGCCCCAATGATGTGAGCCAACCACAAAAAGATAAAAATATAAAACTAACTGACAATCAAATTATCCACATGATAACTCATTCGGAGCATTATGATCCATCCCTCTCAGGAGATGTAGGACGGAGATTAAAGAAAAGAGTTGAAGATCATGAAATGTTTAAGATTGATGGAGTTATTACAGAAGACTGGGAAGAATGGATGTCTGCGCCACTTACATTTTCTTCAGAGGATGTAGATCAAGAGTTGGAAACCCATAATGATGCCTTAGTACTCACTCTACCAATCTCAGGATGGAATGTCACTAAGATCTTAATGGACGGAGGAAGCTCGTTGAACGTACTTTTCTACGATACCTATAGACGAATGGAGCTTATTGATGAGCAGCTCACCCCTTCACGTTTTACAATCTATGGGTTCAATGGGGCAGTGTCCAAGCCAAAGGGAGAGATCATTTTGGAAGTTAGGGCAGGACCAATTCGAATTAACACAAGGTTCAGTGTGGTCGAAGCCCCTTCCCCTTACAATGCAATTTTGGGCAGGTTATGGGTACATAGACTAAAAGGAACTGCCTCAACATACCACCAATTTTTACGTTTTCCAGGACCTCATGGAGAGCTCCAAATCCAAGGAGACCAGATGGATACGAGAAGTTGCCAGGCAGAGGAAACTCAGCACAATGTAAAAAAAGTTCAAGCGCTTCAAAATTTGAAAAGGGAAAAGAAGGAAAGTATCAAAGAAGAAAAATACCAACAATATCTAAAAGATGTTGAATGCCAAAGATTAGAGTGCGTCCCTGGACCAAGCACTAATGACAAAGTACCCAGTCAAGACAATCTAACTACTGAAGTACTCAGTAATGAGGCTACCATCTCAGCCAGTAAGCCAGCCAGTGAGGCCGTCAAATAACAATTAAAGAAAGCTCCGCTCTATGGAATCCCTACCCCCTACCTTTTCTGCATTAGAGCCAACGAAGGAGGTCAACATAGGCGGTGAGGATACACCAAGAATTATAAAAATAGGAACATTAATGGGAAAAGAGCATGAGTACCAACTACATGAACTCCTAAAAGAATATGCAGATATCTTTACGTGGAAAATGTCAGATATGCCAGGCATAAACCCTGAAGTAGTGACCCATAAACTGAGAATTAAGGAGGGATCATCGCCATTTAGGCAAAAGGTGCGAAAAGTATCATCTGAATACCACCACGAGGTGGAAAAAGAGCTCAGGAAGCTTCTGGAAGCTGGATTCATTAGAGAAGTCGTTTGTCCCACGTGGATCTCAAACATGGTTTTGGTACCAAAAAAGAATGGAGGAATACGCATCTGCATAGGCTACACAAACCTTAATAAAGCTTGTCCTAAGGACAGTTACCCATTACCAAGCATTGATCAACTGGTGGATGCCACTGCAGGCCATGAGCTCCTCTCTTTCATTGATGGATACTCAGGGTATAACCAGATCGCACTAGACAAAGATGACCAGGATCACACTGCTTTCTTTACCCCACATGGATTAGATTGCTACACTAGGATGCCCTTTGGACTCAGAAATGCTGGGGCAACTTATCAGAAGCTAATGGACAAGATTTTCAAACCCTGGATTGGTCACATTTTGGAGGTCTATGTGGACGATATGCTAGTCAAAAATAAAAAGGCAATTGACCATATGGAGAACCTCAGGGAAATATTTCAGGCAATGAGATCCCGCAGGATGAAAGTAAATCTAGAGAAGTGCACTTTCGGAGTTACATCGGGAAAATTTCTGGGATACCTGATAACTAAAAGAGGAATTGAAGTGGACCCAAGCAAAATCCAAGAAATTGTTAATATGCCCTCACCCAAGAGCCTCAAACAAGTTTAGAGACTGAATGGAAGTCTGGCAGCGCTAGGAAGATTCATTGCGAGATCCTCGGACAAATTAAAACATTTCTTTGACATTTTGAAAAGGGAAAGAAAATCCGCATGGAATGAAAGTTGTGAGGCAACATTCTCAAAAATTAAAGAATATCTTGCATCCATACCAATACTGCAAAAGCCCGAGCCTGGTGAGGTCCTAGCACTCTATATTGCAGCAACAGAGAACGCAGTGAGTGCGGTGTTAGTAAGAACTATCACAAAGATAAAACAACCCATCTACTATGTCAGCAAAACCCTCAACCAAGCAGAAAGAAACTATACTAGGATAGAGCAACTCATCCTGGCACTTGTTTTTGCCTCACAGAAGCTTCGCACATACTTTCAGACTCACTGGATCAGGGTACCAACAAAAGCCCCACTGGGAATAGTCTTAAAAAACGTTTCAGCAGTAGGAAGGGTGGCAAAATTGAATGCACAATTAGACCAATTCGATATCATATATAAATCCTGAACCGCTTTGAAGTCCCAAGTACTGGCATATTTCCTTGTAGATTTACCATTAAATGATGAAGCAGAAATAGACGACCTCCCGAAAGAAATTACGAGTGAAAAAGAGCCCAATATCATTTTGAACCCCTCTGACAAGCGCTGGTGGGAGGTATTTGTGGATGGATCAAAGAACGACGAAGGAAGCGGAATTGGAATAGTCATTACTACCCCCACTGGAGATAGAATGGTACATTCATTTCGCTTGGAATTCGGTGATGTAACGAATAATATCGTTGAATATGAAGCAGTCATTCATGCGTTAAGGATCATCCTAAAGCTAGGAATATCAAATGTACGACTTACTAGTGACTCTCAGTTAGTCATTAGACAGTTGGAACTAAAATACAGAACATTAGATGACAACCTCGTGTCCTACATGACTTTGGCGCAAAGTTTGGTATCCCAGATATCAAACATCACTCTAAGACACTCATGCCGCAAGGATAATAGACATGAGGATGCACTGGCTTTCATTGCTTCCATGACCCGCAATAAAAAAGAAACCTCGATAAAATTATGGCGAATATATGAACCATCGGTTGAGTTAAAGCAATCTTCGGAGCAATGCATTGCGACCAGATCAGGCATGAGTCATCAATGGAATGCGGGGCCAGGACCGGAGGAGAATTTGGAAGATGGAACAACCTTCCAAGATGATGAGGTACTCCCTAAAACTGTTGAAAAAGGAAAGAATGTCGCACTACTGCCTAGAGAGGACGATGTTAACCCAACAAAGAAAGCTCGCATCAGATTTTCCTCCTCACCTTTAGATGAAAATGATTGGAGAACACCACTAATCCAACACTTAGATGGGACAACAGTATTAACAAATGCATCTGACAGAAAGAAGTCAGACTTAAGGGTGAGAAATTATAGGCTGAGGGATGGAGTCTTATATCGTCAATCTTTCTTAGGACCATTGCTAAGGTGTTTATCCCAAAAAAAGGGGCATGAAATACTGCTTGCCATCCATTATGGTGACGCAGGTAACCATAGCGGGGATCTTTGGCACTCAAAGCTAAAACACAAGGATATTATTGGCCTTTCATGAATAGAGACGCAGCCAATATGTCTCGCAGGTGTGAGGAATGTCAGCGCTTCGCCAGAAAAATCAAAGCACCAGCTACAGCACTCAACTCAGGCATTAGCCCTTGGCCCTTTGTGAAATGGGGGGTGGACATTGTAGGACCATTAATCGAAGGAACAAAGAAAAGCAGATACATCATTGTGGCCACTGATTACTTTACAAAATGGGTAGAGGCAAAGGCCCTTGCACGAATTAGAGACATCGATGTATTCAAATTCTTGTTTGAGAACATAATTTGCAGATTTGGAATACCCGCTATTATAGTCTCAGATAATGGAAAGCAACTCTCGGGAAAGAACATCGATAAACTATTCAGCGCATTCAACATTCAAAAGAGCAAGTCAACCCCCATCTACCCTCAGAGTAATGGACAGGCAGAGGCAACCAATAAAACCATTGCCTTAAACCTAAAAAGAACCCTAGATCTCAACAAGAAAAGTTGGTGCGAGCAATTACACAACACTTTGTGGGCTTATCGAACCACAAGAACATAGTCAACGGGAGAAACTCCTTTTTTATTAACCTATGGCGCAGAAGCAGTAATCCCAACAGAGGTCATAATGCCAACAACAAAAACTGAAGCCTGGGAAAAAATGCTCAACACAGACCTCATGCTCGAAAAGTTAGACGATGTAGAAGAAAGAAGAGAAGTGGCATTGCAAAGAATGGAAAACTACAATCGAAGGCTACCCACATAATACAACAAAAAAGTTAAGCTAAGGAACTTTGTAGTGGGGCAATACGATTTATGAGAAATTCCACCCTACCAGAAAACTAGAAAATGGGGAAAATTCACACCAATATGGGGAGGACCGTACATTATACATGTTGTCGCAGGCAAAGGATCCTATTACTTAAAAAATATGAGAGGAGAGTTGTTATGCCACCCTTGGAATTCTAGATATTTGAAGCCCTACTATCCCTAAAAAAAAAAATAATAAAAAAAAAAAATCCAACTACGTAGTGCTTGATCCCTTTTTCAAGGGTACGTAGGCAGCCATACTTCACGGTTCAGTACCTAATCATTCTTAAAATATTGAGACACAGAGTAGCCCTCTAACTCTCAGGTCACTGATCGCACTCAGTGTATGACCTTTACTCAGAGCAAACATCTGAATAAGAAATATTGAGACACAAAGTAGCCCTCTAACTCTCAGGTCACTGATCGCACTCAGTGTATGACCTTTACTCAGAGCAAACATTTGAATAAGAAATATGAGACACAGAGTAGCCCTCTAACTCTCGGGTCACTGATCGCACTCAGTGTATGACCTTTACTCAGAGAAAACATCTGAATAAGAAATATTGAGACACAGAGTAGCCCTCTAACTCTCAGGTCACTGATCGCACTCAGTGTATGACCTTTACTCAGAGCAAACATCTGAATAAGAAATATTGAGACACAGAGTATCCCTCTAACTCTCAGGTCACTGATAACACTCAGTGTATGACCTTTACTCAGCACGATCATGATCTGAGTAAGAAAAATTGAGACACATAGTAGCCCTCTAACTCTCAGGTCACTGATAGCACTCAGTGTATGACATTTACTCAGCCCGGCCATGATCTGTGTAAGAAATATTGAGACACGGAGTAGCCCTCTAACTCTCAGGTCACTGATCGCACTCAGTGTATGACTTTTACTTAACATGACCATAATCTGAGTAAGCAATATTGAGACATGGAGTAGCCCTCTAACTCTCAGCACTCAGTATATGACCCTCACTCAGCACAACCATGATCTGAGTAAAAAATATTGAGATACAGAGTAGCCCTCTAACTCTCAGGACACTGATCGCACTCAGTATACGTCTTTTATGCAAAACAGCTATCCGAATAACAAGCATATCTAACTTTCAAGTCACTGATCAAATACAAAAAGATTACCAAAATATTCATAACGAAATAAAAGGAAACAAGTTCCTCCAAGACAATGTTTGAGAAAAGTTAACTATTACAAAAAGAGAACTGATTGTCAAAAGCAAAAACACAATGATTACATCTCAGGCTAGCAAAGTCTAAACTAAAATACATATAATCAAAGGCAATCAGTCCCGTCCCGCATACCTAAAAGAGGTCACACATTATTGAGGAGGATTTTTCATACGCGCAGCAAGCACAGGAGGTAACTCAGCAGGTGGGGGACGAGGGATTTTTTCCTTGGTTTTGGATTCAGCATACTCAATTACCTCGTTAATGCTCTTAACCATCTCCACGTGCGCAACATACTTAACCTCATCAATACGAATATCAACACTAGCATGAAGCTCAGACAGTTCATTTTTCAACTTTCCTACCTCACGCACGGCGGAAGCAGCACGAGTACTCTCAGAACGAGAGGAAGATTGCCAGAATGAGGTCTTACTCTCCTGCGTCACTAAGTCTTTCTGTTTTTGATCAAATTTTGCACCTGCTTCATCAAGTTTTCCCTGGAGCTCTGATATAAGGCAAAAGAGAAAATATAGTAAAACATCAAGAATAAGAAAAATAGCAAGACAAAAGCGTAGTACACTAATATACATGACACTAGTAATAATACTAATCTAAATCTACCTTCTTCAAAGATTCTTCATATCATAAACGAGCCACTTCGTTCTCAAATCTCCAGGCAGATTGTTTCAACCTATCTAAATGAATTTTTGATTCATTCTCTACCTTCCTAAGGCGCAAAATTTCGGCACGAGCATCCCTCAATGCAACAGATTGAGCAGTAAGGCTAGATTCGAGACTATCTCGCTCAAACGCCATTGATCGCAAAGAATTTTCTAAAATAAGAATCTTCACAGCTGTTTCATTCGATGAATCTTTCCACCAACTAATCTCACTAGCTGCATTTATTCTAGAGGCATCATACTCATTCTTAAGAGACACTAATTTATCTCTTAACTCACAGTACACGTGGTTCAGCTTGTTTAAGGCATCCACCTTACAGTTCCATAGCATCATTTTAACTATCTTAAGCTCTAAGGAGGATTCACGACCACGAAGACGAAGGTTGTCAAGATACAATGCCATAGGATCCGAAGGGATTGCCACTAACCAGATAAGGGTAAATTCAGAAGGTACCCAAACAAAATATACATATCTATATAACAACGACGGGGCATAAAGAATGGGCACTCACTAGAAATTTTAGATTCAGCAGCAGCTTTCTCCTTGCGCGCCCTCTCAACGGCATTGCGTAATGTCTCAGCCTCACGCTCCAGTTCCTCAATACTTAAACCCTCATCATTCTTCAAAGATTTCTCCAGCTCGGCGACTCGCTCCTTTTCAACAACTAGCTCTTTCTCACACTGCTGGTTGCGGTCCTCAAGCATCAATGACTTACAGTGAAACAATTGCCGAAGAAGATAATTGGATTGATGAGCTTTAACCATCTACGCAATACCGTATAAAAAGATCACAACATATAGGATATGAATATCACATAAGGTCAGAGAGAAAAGAAACTCACCAACAGAACATTGTTCTGGGGCAACTTGTATGCCTCGCCATCTGCATACTTAAACATTTCCTCAACAGAGGAAGGAAGGCCCAACTCAAAATTTTGCCCAATATAATTTGAAGGATTGGCAGTCCAAGCTTCGACAGTCTCAAAAGGTCATAACACGCATACGAGCCCGTAATGTAGCCTCAACACCAGTATCAGTATCACTCGGAGAAGCGGAAGGAACAGAAAAATAACCATGGTTAAGACCCCAACGAAAAATAGCATTATCATTTGAAAGATTAACGCTTCCAAAAACTGAAGTAGAGCTTTTCCCTTCGGAATCATGAGAATCAGGCGCCATCAGTTGAAACTGACTTTCTACTGACTACCTCACAGACTCCAGAACCTCAGCATTTGATTCAACCCGTTGCCCGTCAGTTTGACCCTCATTGCTGGCTCTAGCTTGAGCCTCAAGATTAGGGGTCTCACTAGACGTCTGACCAGCGTTACTCAAAGCAGCTTTAAAGCTCCATCCTAAAATAGGAGAAGGAGGTCTAGGTAGTGAAGACAATATACTAGAAACCCCGTCAGATTGAGTACTCGAGTCCGCACCACCAAACCCTTTCCCGAATGAAAACTCACCAGTTGTGCGAACAGGTGAAGAATAGTTAACGTCTTTAGGACGCCTTTTCTCAAAATCAGTACCCTCACTCTCTTCATCATTCAAGAAGATATTTTCAAACCGATCCTCAGGTAAATCACCTCCATCACGATAAGTAGACCGCAGAGGAGACTGCTGCACCTTGTGCTGGGACCCACCCACCAAATCAGCACCAATCTTTTGGTCTTGGGTATCTCCACCACCTTCTTCTTCATCTTGATCTAGATTAACGACATTGTCCATACCATCATGGGTTTGTCCTTCAGTCTCATCATCCCCATTCTCAGGACTATTGGCTTCATCATCATTGGTGGGGGAAAACTTAGCAGCAAAGCAAGCAAAATACGTGTTAGGGGCAGAATAACAAATAAGATAAACAAACACCAACAACAATACAATAACACGTACCCTGACAGCTTCAGTACCATCACCTTCTTCTACCACACCAACCTCAAAAGTGGTCTCAGCCCCCTCCAGTGACGTCTGCAAAACAGAAAAATCATTGATAAGAAAGAGGCTCTCACAAAAATTAAGTCCTCACAATGCAAGGACGCAGTACCAAATATCTGTGAAAGAAAAGAAGAGCTCAGCCAAATTACATACTTGAGCATAATCAAAGTTAAAACCTTTAAAGTTAAAGGCCCAAGCACAGTAATCCCCATAACGACCGGGATGACAATCTCTTGGAGGCACAGTGCGGGCCTTATCATTCCATTGCCAGCCCCAGGCTCAGGGACCAATTATCTCCACAGGAGTAGCATCCCACTTAAAGTCATGAGTTTTCCGCAGAATATCAGAAGCTGGTAGAGGAGTGGGTTCATCATGAGTCTCAGTACCAGGAACAACACCTCATTCAAGCTCTTCCAAGAGACGAACCTCACCTCTCTTACGAGGAAGCCATTTAGGTCCCACACTCCATTTAACTCTGTTAGTCTGAGACATAAAATCACCATAGGTTTTGTTGAAATTCTCAGGGGTATACCATTTCTTTTCTTCATTTTTAGGTTTATAAGATCTCATTTTGGTAAGACCTTTGGAACGAAGTCGACACTCAGAAAGAATCCTCCACCAATTACCATTGTAAATAAAGACAGGATGAGAATAAGAAGCTTTGCTCTTCTTAGGCCTATTTTGGTTAGCCAGAACGTCATAAAAGAAAGTATCTCCATTTTCGTAAAGGGGGAGACGCATTCTAGCCTCAAGAGCACCAACAGTAGTTAAGAGACGCTGAGAATCATATGGATAATTCTTTATCATATCATAAGTGAGACGATCTCCCTGGTCAGGATAAAAAAATCGAACTTCAAACCCTCGAAGATGATGACGCCTTTTAAAATCCTCAAGATCGATGTTCTTGTAGCTATTGCAAGGAAAATCCGCACGGGACCTTTTCTTCTTGGTTTCAGTCTCAGACCCCTGATGAGACGACTCTGGGAGTGGAGAAGGAGATTTAGGTGAGGGCTCTCGTGGAGATTGCTGAGGAACAGGTGAACCAGGAGAGGGAGACTTCTGAGGCTTTCTTTTCCCAGGAATGGTGGCGATTTCTTTACCCGCACTAGAAGTAGTCGCAGCCTTCACAACTTTAGGAACTTTTTTGAGAGGGCTTTTCTTAGCAACATCTTTCGCAGATCCAGAAGGCTCAGCAGTGGTCGACCTAAGCTTCCTTGGCTCCTTGGTACCTTCTTTATTTAAAGAAGACATCACTAAAAAAGAAAAGTTTGAGTCAATAGTGCCGCATGAAATGAGAAAGAGACAATGACGCACTAAGTAAAGAGTGAGGCACCAAGAGACTGAGTCAATGAAAAGTGGGGCATCAAGAGACTGAGTCAATGAAGAGTGGGGCACAACGAGACTGAGTCAATGAAGAGTGGGGCACCAAGAGACTGAGCCAATAAAAAGTAGGGCACCAAGGATCTGAGTCAATAATACGTCCACACTAGAACAAGGGTGGGGCATGAAATTCTGAGAACAAAAGAACACAATGGCCATATATATAAGATTACAACAACGACAAAAAGCAAGGGCAAATATATATACTTTTGTATATGTGTGCTCTTTTCCCTAACTATAATCCCTAAGGACACCAATCTACGGCGTCACCCCACGATCATATGAGAGCAGAAATGAAAAGGGAACATACATCCATTGAACCCATACACAATACCCAGCCAGTCAGGCAGAATAGCTCAAAATCAAATTACCCTAACAAAGAAACCCTTCAAATTAATATTCAAAGCCTCATAGCAAGTAAAAGGGAAAGACGATATTAAACGCAGTGAAGGCACCACGCAAACTATGGTGATAAGGCACAAGAAGCCCGAGGTAGCAGGATCTCACTCGTATGAGAAAACTAACCTAACATTTTCGTGGGATTATCATCATAACAGAGAACAGGGGCAAAGTATATATACTTTTGTATAAATATGTTCTCTGCTATGATTCAAATCCCAGGAACATAAATAGAATTCACACATGCACATGAGGGACAGTGGTTGGGGCAATGGATGCGAGTAATGATGCAAATAAATCAGTCTCAACAAATCAAGGGGATCGTAATCAAATATCAGCAAGCAAAGCAAGCAGGAAGAGAATATATACAAACCCTAGCCACGATTATACACATGCAATAACGAAAACCCTAATTTCAGCCAAACCCATGACCAGATAGGCGAAAAAACAGTGAGAAAACCCTAAAAACTAACAAAATCTTTAAATTCATCAAAACCCAATCATAAAAAGAAATCATGTATCAATCTTTGAAAGTATATGAACAGGATAAGGGTCTCAAAATTCACCTTTACACGGCTAAATCACCGGCGAGAAACGACAAACAACCACGATAACAACCGTCACTATCAAGAGAAAAAAGCATTAAAGAAGAAGAAAACAAAAGCAAAGATCTTCCCAGTACTGAAAACTGAGTAGTACTCAGAGAATAAGAAGAGAGGAAAAGGAATGAAAGTAAATGAATTTATCCCATTATTCGGTTTCCATATATAGGCTGAAGTCAAAGGATAGTAACCGGCGCGAATTCCAAGGAAAGGAGAATGCAACGTGGGAATAAAAGAGGACCCTTGGGGCAAACCAAACCCGAATGCAAACCGAAAGGGGAAAACTGTTGGTACAAAGTACCCACCGCCCACGTGTAAGCATCTGAGAAGAGGAAGTAAGATAAGCAAGGTGAGAGCGAAGTACTGAGTGAGATCTAAAGCCTCTACTTCTCATCTCGAGTAAGGATCTGGATGGAGGGCTGAGATCTAATAAGGCCTTATCCATCTAGAGTGAGAATCCAGATGAAGGGCTGAGGATCGCCCACGATATACCTGATGGTGTTAGGGCATTGTCCGGTCAAACCCACTAGCGTTGGTATGTCAAGCTAGTTGTCAGTTTTAGGTGTCAAAACACAATTCTTGATTTAGCCTACTAGAGTTTAGATTTCGGAATTGGGATATAGACTAAGTAGTTGAGACCTTGAAGACGAAGACTGTGAAGACATCAATTATTCTTCATCGACAAAAGGTTAGTAGGAGTTATGACTTTTATGGAAATTCTTTTATTCTACTTTCTCTATCTTTCGAAATAGTCGGCTACTTTAGTAGTGTTATAATAGCGATTGAGATCGTGTTCTTGGCTACATGACCATGTGTCATGACTAGTGTTTGTTCCCGCAAATACTATGGTTACAAGAATGTATGAGATAGATTCGATACCATTTGTCCATTGCAATGGTTTGCTTGCAAATCACTTGTTGGATATGGGTGAATCTAAAGGAGTACTCTTGAGCAAGAGTCCAGTGGATTACAGTTGAGGACATCTCACACATCTAAGTACTGGTTAAGCCCAGAACTTCCAGCGGATCCTAGTTAACCCTAATCTGAAGGTCGGACGGTTCCCGAACCGTACGCGAAACAGAAACTCAGAAATTCTACTGAGTTCCAAAGTGTCATTTAAGTACACGTACCTTCGAGAACTTCTAAATCGATACTTTTGGATGTTCTTCAGATGGACGGTTTGCGAACCGTCCCAGGTGAATATTCTCTGGAATTTTCACACGGGTTAAACTCTGAACTCCTTTATCTCTTAGTGGACTTGGATTATCACGAAATATCTTATGTGGTCCATCTAACGGTTCTCAATGTGTCAATAAGATAAAGATTATTATCTCTGGTCTGTTGGATTTCTATCTTGAAGTGTTTTTGAGCTAACAAAACACTTGGCAGATAAATGTTAATGAATTCAAATTGAGATTAATCTCTATTACTTGGTTTCAAGTTTAGGGTTTCCAAAACTTGTGGGACAAGTAATTGATTGCTTTATTCCAAATCAACCTATCTTATTGAGTGCTATAAATAGAGGTGTTTATGGACGAATACTGCAACCATCAAGCATACGTGAAGGTCCTTAGGGAAGTGAACGTAAACTCTTTTCACTTCGGTGAACGCTTGTTGTGGTATAGTCATCCTCTATTAGGTAAGCAGTTCCTCACGGGATTTACCTACGACTATAAAGACTTCTCTTGAGAGTTGGGAAGCACAGGTAGGAGATTGAGACCTTAGTGGTTGAAATCGGAGTAACCTGTAACCTTGGTAACCTGATCACGTTCTAGTCTATTCTACAGTCTTTCTCTTATGATATAAGGCCATTCAAGAACTGATACGTTACACACAGGGTTTCGAAAGGAAGCAACGCACGGCTGCACTCGGTGTTGTAAGACCTAGTTAGCTCCAGTTGTATAAGTTTTTTAAGTGATTCTTTTTACAACTGAGGTAGAGACGAGTTGGGCATAGTTTACTTGGTTTACTTGTCAGCCCCCGCTTGTAAATAGATTTCCGTATGACCTGGAGCAATCCGAAGGAAGTCACTTTGTGTATGTCAAACTGATAGAGGACAGTTCAAACATACAGTTGACAGTTGAGGTTGCAAAGCCGGAATTGTTGACACAAGCCTTTAACAGCGGTTAAAGCAACTCCTAGGCCTGTAACGGACGTCAGCTAGGGGAATCAAGTGCCTGACGATCTGTGGGGGATCTAGAGACGTAAGGAGTGCGACAGTAGACAGTTCGCTTGGAGGGTGGAATTGGTCTCTGCTACATCCCAGACCGAAGTCTTATAGTAGGCTAGTGTTTGTAGTCAGTTTGTACTGTGCGGTGTTCAGTCTGGACGAGGTCCCGAGGTTTTTCTACAAGTTGTAGTTTCCTCGTTAAAAAAAATCTCTGGTGTCTTGTGTGCTTTACTTTCCGCATTATATTCTCTGATTATATAATTAAAGCAAACACAAGAAGTACATTATTAATAAACCTGATCGTTGTCCTCAATCCATCCCTTGGATTTACCAAGACCCTGTCTTGCGTTGGACTGATCCTTGTGATCCAAACTCAGGTTAACGGATTTGGATATTGATTTTTGAGATCGTCCAGATCTGACCATAAGTCTCACGAGCCCAAACGAAAAGTTGGTTGTATTTCGGTACCCCTGCTTTTTCAATTGGGACTAGACCTCAAGAGACACCTGGATCCGCATGGGGAACACCCAACTACCCACATTAAATGCCAGGTCAGAGAAAGTCAGAAGTCAAGAGACGCGTGTCAAGTTCTTGGCGGTAGAAAGAAGCATGAACCGCACTCGTAAGAAGACTTCAGTTAGAAGTAAGCAAGGTTCCGCGGACTTAGAGAAGAATGCCGCACTACTAAAGGAGGTGAAAGGACCCCACCAGGTGTGAACACAAATGTTTGGGAACCGCCTTAGGACTCCTATAAATACTCAGCTCAGTGGAATGAGCTGAGGAGGGACATTTGAGTGCAAGATTGGGAGAAAGAAGAACCAAGCCATAAGCTGATAGAAAACTGTTATCCATACCATCTTGTAACCTTACTCAAAGTCATTAAGACTGAAACTTGTGTATTGTAATATGATTACCACCTCCATATGAATGATCAATTATAACCTATAGAGAAGTAATTTGGTGTTCTTATTTACTTACATAACTCATTGGATGTTACTCTTTTGTATTAAGTGAATCCAAGGACTCAATATCATATTTATCTTGTATGTCTGTGACTTAACACTAGGATAGTTTTATGCACAAACAACTTTGAACATGTTCAAGAAAAGCGTCAAGTTTCATATCAGATGCCTTCCTCTGTTCTTCAGAAACACATGGAATAAAGCATTGAGCAGACAATGCTTGAGTCATACTAGATTCACTATCTGAAGATTCAATTCGATTCTTTTTACAGGAAGGAAGAACAACGGTCCATGTATTGTCATTCATCTTGCAGTTTCAATTCTATGGAGAGAAGAATTCCTTCTTTTAGACTGATTGAATAACCCTTCCTACTCTTCCTTTTATAAGGTTCAGACACAGAGTTTAGGATTTTAAAGGGACAAGATTTCGTTCATGAGAAGTCGCGAACATCCTTTAAACAACAGTTTTTTATTGAGGTAAAAAGACATTTAAGTTCAGTGTGACCACAATGGTTCATCTCATTAAACAATTTTTTACCCCAAATAATAAGTTTAAAAATGTCAACAATATGATTTTAAGATCATATATTTTTTTTTTGGCTTGCTCATAGAGGTTCCCATGGATCCTGTTCTCGACTCTTGCCTTAGGAGCCAGAGGCAGGGAGAATTCTAGAAGTAGCACAAAAAATGTTGACACCCACATTGAGTCATTACATTTTGGACTCTACATTGTGATGTGATAACACCATTTTATTACAAAATTTTGCTTCGGCTCACTGCAACATCAGGAGGCGTAAGATAGGTGTTGTAAGATAATTATGATGACGACATTGGTGATCATAAACCATCAGGACAAAGAATCACATAATCCTTTGAGCGTGGACACATCTCTTTTGGAGATCATTGCTCAAAAATTATAAGAGATGATAGATTATTGTCTTATTTAGGTAATAGGTAAATATTTGTTTCTGCACGATCTTAAAAACCTTTTAAACAGAATCCTATTTAGACCTTTTCTCGCTACAAGGATTACCAATAGCGAGAGTTCTATCTCTTATTGAGAAGGGGACAGCAGGGTCAGGTCTATAGGACTTCATGAACTCCTCTTCTTTCTTTTAGATGAGATCCACGAGCTGTTAGTAGATGACATACATGGATGATCAGTCTTTTGAATCATGTCTGATAGATTTGTCTTTATGAAGTGAATAATTTTTCTGCAATTTGAAAGAGACTTGTTAATATTTTTCTGAAGATCAGAATTAATAGGCTTATTATCTTTAATGACCTGTTTGACATGCCTTTTCTCAACCCATTTCTTTACAGTCTTAGGGGAGGCTTGCCTTTTAACAGAAGCAATAGTTGTAGGTCGAGCTCCAAGATCACGAGGAGGTCTCATGTGAGAAACTTCTTTACAGAAGTTCTACAAATATTCACTTTTTCACTCTCAGAGAAAGCTTCTTTTGAAGTAGACAAACTGTCTAATCTGTTCCTGAGTATTAAGTTATCTTCTCTCAACTGTTGAGTTTCAATATTATGAAGATACATTATACTAGAAAGAGAGTGACTTTCAAAGTTCTGAATACGAGACTCAAGGTTTGACAATTCAAGCATGAATTGTTCCATGTATGATTTATGTTCAAGCCGTTCTTTTTCAAGATCTTTTTGAGGGAGAGTGAGTTTTTCTGTCAAGAGACAGATTTTCGTATCTTGATGGATATCATCATGTTGAGCACTTAACGATAAGCAAGATGAATGCATACATAGATCCTTATGCAATGGAGAGAGCCCCAAGCGTTCCTCTTTTGGACAGTCGAGAGTTGCATTGAAAGCTTTCAGTTTATCACAATAATCTTTGTTAGGGCAATCAGGAGAGATATGTCCATAACCTAGACATTTGAAGCACTGTGGTAAATCTTCTGTATTTTCCCAATTCTGCTTTTTGTTGGGAGAAGAAAAAGTTCGTGGGTTCTTTTTCTTTTTCAACCATTGAGAGACGAGATAAAGAAATTTCCGATCCTCATCATCAAATACAGAATCAGGATTTTATCAAGAGGTGTCTCAGGAGTCTGAGCTTTTAGGGATATGACTTTACTTTGATGCTCGTAATCAAAGATTTTTAGTTTAAAAACCAAATCACCTCTTGATATGTCATATCCATGTTTTTCTTGGATGGCATGTTTTTTTGAATCATATCTGGGAGGAAGTGACCTTAGAATTTTTCGCACAATATCTCTTTCTTCGATGGTTTTCCCTAGTGATAGAGAGGCGTTCACGATTTCAGAGAGCCTTGTTCAAAATCTGTAAAGGTGTCTTCATCAAACATTCAGAGATTTTCCCAATCAGACATGAGATTTTGAAGTCTTGCTTCTTTCTCCACAGTATTACCTTCGTATACTGTTTTCAAAATATCCCAAGCATCTTTGGCAAATTCACATGTTTCCACATGATGATGCAAATCGGGAGTTATGGCGTGAATGATGGCGTTAAGCGCATCAACTTCTAATTTTGCTTGTGCTCTGTCGTTTTCATCATACTCGTTTGGTTTCTTATTGCGAGTGAGAGCAGCATCACCTTCTCCTTCAGTAAGAGTAGGTGGTGTGTATCCATCAATCACGTAGACCCAACTGTCAAAGTCTCGAGATTGTAGAAACGACCGCATATCAGATTTCCACCATATATAATTTGTGCCATCAAAGACTGGTGGAACATGTATATTCGCAGAATGTGTGTTCATAGTTCACGAATGCGTCAAACACAGACAATTACTTTTTTTACAAGGTGTTTGCCGGCTCTGATACCAACTGAAAAAGAGGGGATACCGAGATACACCACCAAATTTTAGTTTTCGTGAACCTAGTTGATTACGGTTGTTTGAACGATCTCATAAATAAATATTCAAACAACAACCTGAGTATAGTTCAGAGAACCTAACCCTAACAAGAACGTGGTTCTTGTAGATCTCAACAGAGATGGATTCACTCAAAGTTATGAATCAACAAACTTGCAATTACTTCAATTATATAGATCAGAGACAATATAATGCGGAAGGGAAAAGTAATGCAAGACACCAGAATTTTGTTAACGAGGAAACTACAAACCTAGCAGAAAAACCCCGGGACCTCGTCAAGATGTGAACACCCTCAGTATTAACGGTATACAAAAGCTAGCCTAGTCTCAGACTTCGAACTGGAATGTATCGAGACTGAATTCACCCTACAAGCAATTCAGCTACCAATGTGCTCCTACGTCTCTTGGTTCCCGCAGAAACCAACGTACTTGATTCCCCTAGCTGACGTCATTTACAGGCCTAGGAGTTGCTCCACTTCCCTTCGTGAAGACTACCGCTACCCTGCCTCTAACAGGACGCCTAAAAGTATCCAAGTAATTAAACGATAATATGATTGTGATTTCCTTTAGACTTAATGTCAAGGTTAATGGAAATCTGATTTGTTGAATAGGTGATAGGTGTCTAAAAACACCTCTTTAAAATATCAATTGATTATGCTTTCTTTGCTATTTTTCTTCTATCAGTTGCGTTTTACGCTTCGTTTGCATTTTGTAGGTATTTTGGAGTCATGTGGAGAAAAGGTGAAAGAAACCATCAAATATGGAGAAAAGGGCAAAAATGCCATTTCATGGACAACTAATATTTGGAGCCATCTCAGTGATAAGGGGCAGCCATTTGAGTCCAAGGGAAATTACTGGAGCACCCGATATCATTTAATCATGGCAACCAGCTGAACTCTAGCCATGGTCCGATGGGATTGCCGAGGGGTTAAGTGGAGAGTTTCGAAGCTGAACTAAAGGAAACAAGTCAGTCATCAGTTGGGACAGAATTTGACCGAGAAATCAAGAGGAAACAAGAGAAACAGTGAAAAGAGGAGTCCCTGCTGCCATGGGATTTGAAATCGAGGTCTGTTGATGACAGGGAGAAGAAAAAGATTTGGGCAATGGGATTTGATTGTAAAACATATATGGGTTTGAAGTGGATAGAACTTTTGGGTTCAGTTTTGCCATTACTGCCGTTGGGTTGATCTGTGTGGCTGATTGAGCTTTGCTTTTGAAATTTGAATGATTCTGAACAATGGGTTTGTGTTGAATGACTGTAAATGTTGCAGGGAAGGAGTTTTCAGAGCTTAAGAAATCAAACAACCGAGCTCATATTGGCCTGTCCAGAGAAGTGGGAAGGTGTTTGTGGAAATGCCAGAATGGACAGTTTTCAGTTCAGCTGCAACTGCTGGTGCTAAGCACCTCTGCCAGTGGTTAGCCTGCGATTCTGGTTGGTTTAGAAGATGAGACAGGTTGGTTCGTGTTTTCTAGGGAATTAGAGATGAGAAGATCACGGAAGTCAGGAGGAAATCTACTGATTTGGAAAGTGTTTTAGCCGAGATAGCAGGGAAAATTGTTAGCCACTGCCGTTGAGTTTCTGAGATGAATGGGGGAGATTGAATACATGATTTAGAATCTGCAGGGTTTAGGAAATCAGTTTCCGTGGGATTCAAGTTTGGTTTCGAGTCGGCAAAAAGAAACAGAGGCTATAAAAGAAGAAGAAAAAGAATCTCAGGGGATCTCATACATCATCTCTCGACTGCCATCCACCTCCAGTTTTGCATCTCACAGAGAGGAGCTTTGCTCCTCTCCAAATCCTTGCATCCACCATCATCTACATACTTGCATCCACCATCACTTGCATCCACCAGTTGCATCCACCTGCATAACAGCACCGCAGCAGCAGCAATAACTCAGTTCCACCACCAGCAGTTCCGCCGCCATCATCTTTCCATCACAACCAGCAGCTTCACCATCCAGTTCCATCACAGCAGCAGTCACCACCACCACGTCTTCATCACCAACAGCGCCACCACCACGTCGCACGGCATCATCAGTTCGCACCATCTCCACCACCAGTCCGTGCAGTCCTACATCGAGAGGAGTTTGCTGTCCACTCATACCATCAGCCGCAATTGGTCTTCGGGTTTCGTTTGTTGAATTCTCGCGCTCTTAAACCTTTATACTTTGAATTTGATTGACTGATCCATGATTATGTGTAGCTAATATCTTGTTTGATTGAGGAAGATTTTGACGTCCAAACATGAACTCGAGTTTACATGAATAATAGTTTGTCCTCTTGCAAAATATCTCTTATTGTTTGATCTTTACTATGCTAAAATATTTATGAAGTGTTGATTAATCTTTCAAGTTCGAAATTGAATGCTTGATTGACAATTCTATTGCTAATTGAGAATTCTTTGATTCGTGTAATTGTCTAGGGATTCTTGATACAAGTAGTAATATGTGGATATTGACGAAGGGATTTTGTTAAGTATTCACATGTATTGATTGACGCTAGTGTATGAGTCGAGCTTATGTACTTATCACTAGGAGTTACCTATCTCATAGAACCCATAGCATTCAAGTGAATCATATCTAGAGAGCTTATTCTAGGTTGTTCACATGAATAGAATCCTATAGAGAGATTATTCTTTTAGGTGGAATTAAGAGATTGCAGAATAGATGAGCTTATATCTGTTCTAGGGTTGCTAGTGAGTATATTGTGAGAAGCATAACTACATGTTAGTAAGATTCTTGTATTGTGACTGAAATTGATTCCTTGATCATCCTCATCCTCATACATCGTTTCCACAACCTTGCATACATTCATTCAGAAAATTAGGTCAACAACTTAGCTCCCTCAGGAACGAACCTGCTTATCCATACTATTATTTAGTTTAGAAAAGTAAGGAATATATTTTTGTGTGAGTTCGGCACTCATCAATAGGGCTTATTGATCTAGCCTAAACAACTTTACCTCATAACGCTAGACGAACTTAGTATTAAACCTAGTTCGTGAATCTGCGTTTGGGAACTTCTAGGGTTTACGATTCAAGATCTCCCTTACGAAGTTTCTATCAAATCTTGGTCGTGATAAGATTGAAAATATTCAATCGACCCAAGATACAGGATCAGGAATTTTACTTCCGACCTGTGCTTCACGATCCTCAAGTGAAGTCTTTCAATAGTCGTAGTCCAAAAGAACTTCGAGATGACGACCAACCTTTATGCAAGGATACAAAGATGTGTAGAGGATTGAGATTGTATCTTGCAGAAGGTCATCTATTTATAATGATTACCAAGGGAGGCTTTGCTTAAAGTTTAAGCAACCTTGAGTAGGGCTCAAGCAAGTTCCGGAACTAAGAAAGTCCATAACTTGAATACCCGTTCTCAATCTTCTATTAACTTTGGACTAGGCCAATAGTTAAAGAAGACTCAACCTTGATTTGAAGGTTTGCGACTTCTGGTCCAAATCATGTTTGAACATCGCTTGCGACTTCTGGTCCCAAAAATTATTTGTACATCGCTTGGATTAAGTAGTTGAATTCCATGGGCCAAGTAATGACAAGTCCGAGAACTAATCATGCCTAAACCGAAAACTTCAAGATATGAAAGTTGGAAGTGTTCTCATGGCTTATATGTACGCGTTCATAGAGTTGTCAAAAGGAGTTCAGGAGAATTTAAGAGAAATCTGTGAACTCGTATTTACGCGTTCATACAAACCTGCTCGTTCTCTGGAATGCCTTTAAGCAACACATGTACGCGTTCACCGTTGAGGTCATTTCAAGAGACAATTCAAAATACTATACCTCTACATAATATCACGGATGTGACAAATGCAAAGGCAAAGAATCCTAGAATACCTTCGGATCATATAAACAACATCATAGACTATTGATATGATAAAAATGGTAAATACGATACGGAAAGGAAAAAACTTTCTAACCTTTAGCGAGGACGTTATGATTTATCAAGTAGTCGTCTTCAGCGGTCTTCGTCTCGATTACCTAAAACTATCTTAGTCCGAGGTTGTAGAGTAAACTTATCAAGGATTGTGTTTTTGTCACCTAAACTTGACAACTGATTTGAGATAGCAATATCAGTGGGTTCAACCGAGCAATGCTCTAACAATCTCCCCCTTTGTCAATTTTAGCGACAAAAACCAATCTTACATATGGATTCAAAAAGTAAAATCTATTAGCCCTAACCATAATGTACTTGATCTTCTTGTAATCTTCAGCGTCTTCAGATAAGAGTGTTCCTGCAAGTGAAGATTCAAGGTACAGATAACAAACTTCAAAGTCACCACACATCTTGGTTTCTAAAAGGACATAGTCCAACAAGAGTTTGTTATGCAATTGAGTAGTATATAAAACTTGTAAGCATATTGCATCAATGCTTAAAGATACTACACAATATGATATGTTCTCCCCCTTACTCAATACACTAATATTTGCTTTGACATGACAAGCACATCGATTTTACTCCCCTTATGACAATGCCGTAGACAATTGTCGTAGTAGATAGAAATCTTACTCCCCCTTACTACAAGATTTCTCCCCCCTTTTGTCATAAAATAGACAAAGGAACAAGAAATATAGGAATCCTCATAAAACAACAATAATCAATGTAGACAAAGGTAAACATACCTAAAACGAGAAATAAAAAGATGCAATTCTCTCGTAGATTCCACAGCCGTACACCCCAAAAAGATATTACCATGAAGCACAAGTTCAGAAGAACTCTCCCCCATTATTTGTCATTCCATAAGGAACAACGCGACGACCTTCCCAAGCAAGGATTTGGAATAAATTCTTGGGTGAAGTACAATTTCACAAGTAAAATTGTAATTATGTTTTTCTTTCCTAGCCAGTTACGGTCAAATAGGAACTCAAGGTTTAATCTTCCTACTTTCTCAGAGAGTTTCGGTCAACCATCGCCTTTAGATAAAACATTAGGTTACCCCTTCCTAGTGGTTGTAAGACTAAGAATTAAAGGTACAACATGTAATCCAGCGGAGTTCAATATTGTATCCTACGAGGTTCCTCTTTATCAAAATCGTCTCCCCTTAGCCAAAGAGTCAGAAACATGGATTTTGATAATTCTTTATGACCTGCTTTACCCGAACGGGTGGTATGGCTAAAAAAGCAAGTTCACGATTTATGCAATACATTCATATAGATAATCAATTAAGATCAAGCATTGCAATCATCAATTAAGATTTTAATTTAATAACCTCGATTAATTGATGAAAACTAGGTAATGCATTCAAGCAAATCACTCATAAAATCTAAAGCCAAGATGGCTTAGGCAAGAATGCCTTTTATTCTGAACAAAGATTTTTTCTTCATCTAGATATGCAAAGAAGAAAAGGGATTATTCTTCAGTTACCTCCTTCTCTGGTTCTTCATAGGTAGTCCAGTCTTGTTCAATAGCAGCTACTCTTGAGGTGAGATCAGTGATGAGTTTGATAACCTCCTTGCTTAAAATTTTAACATGTTCAAGAACAACGTCAAGTTTTATATCAGATGCCTTCCTCTGTTCTTCAGAAACACATGGAATAGAGCATTGAGCAGACAATGCTTGAGTCATACTAGATTCACTGTCTGAAGATTCAATTCGATTCTTTTTACAGAAAAGAAGAACAACGGTCCATGTATTGTCATTCATCTTGCAGTTTCAGTTTTATGGAGATAAGAATTCCTTCTTTTAGACTGATTGAATAACCCTTCCTACTCTTCCTTTTATAAGGTTTAGACACAGAGTTTAGGATTTTAAAGGGAGAGGATTTCGTTCATGAGAAGTCGCGAACATCCTTTAAACAACGGTTTTTCATTGAGGTAAAAAGACATTTTAAGCTCAGTGTGACCACAATGGTTCATCTCATTACAATTTTTTAACCCAAATAATAAGTTTAAAAATGTCAACAATATGATTTTAAGAGCATATATATATTTTTTTGGCTTGCTCATAGAGGTTCCCATGGATCCTGTTCTCGACTCTTGCCTTAGGAGAATTATAGAATAGCAGAAAAAATGTTGACACCCACATCGAGTCATTACATTTTGGACTCTAAATTGTGATGTGATAGCACCATTTTATTACAAAATTTTGCTTCGCCTCACCGCAACATCAGGAGGCGTAAGATATGTATTGTAAGACAATTATGATGACAACATTGGTGATCATAAACCATCATGACAAAGGATCACATAATCCTTTGAGCGTGGACACATTTCTTTTAGAGATCATTGCTCAAAAATTATAACAGACAGAATCCTATTAGACCTTTTCTCGCTACAAGGATTACCAATAGCGAGAGTCCTATCTCTTATTGAGAAAAGCACAGTAGGGTCCGGTCTATAGGACTTCGTGAACTCCTCTTCTTTCTTTTAGATGAGATCCACGAGCTGCTAGTAGAGGACATACCTGGATGATCAGTCTTTTGAATCATGCCTGCTAGATTCGTCTCCATGAAGTGAATAATTTTTCAACAATTCGAAGAGACTTGTTAATATTTTTCTGAAGATCAGAATTAATAGGCTTATTATCTTTAATGACCTGTTTGACATGTCTTTTCTCAACCCATTTCTTTACAGTCTTAGGGGGGGCTGGCCTTTTAACAGAAGCAATAGTGGTAGGTCGAGATCCAAGATCACGAGGAGGTCTCATGTGAGACAACTTCTTTACAGAAGTTCTACAATTATTCACTTTTTCACTCTCAGAGAAAGCTTATTTAATTTGAAGTAGACAAACTGTCTAATCTGTTCCTGAGTATTAAGTTATCTTCTCTCAACTGTTGAGTTTCAATGTTATGAAGATACATTATACTAGAAAAAGAGTGTCTTTTAAAGTTCTGAATACGAGACTCAAGGTTTGACAATTCAAGCATGAATTGTTCCCTGTCTGCTTTATGTTCAAGCCGTTCTTTTTCAAGATCTTTTTGAAGGAGAGTGAGTTTGTAATGACCTGCAAGCAGGTCAATGACTATAGACTAGTCAAGTGACAATTACGCCGCGTATTAACTCAATTGTTTGAGTTCAAACATGGAATAATAATTTGAGTATGATTTTAGTACCATTAGATAGATCATGAAAAATTAGGCGAAATCGACTATTAGAACGTGTCAATCGGATATCGGACGAGGAAGATACGGTACTCGGAAAAATTGAGTCAATAGGTTACCCCTTAGTAATATGGTTTGGGTGGGTAATAGTAAAACAGTCATTTGGTGTTAAGAGGGTGTAAATATAATTTTAGGTTAATTAATTGAGGTGTAACCTAGGTGTCAATATTATAAATCCATAAGAATGTAAATGGAGTGTAAAAATTACATAATAAATTTAAAGTCTATCCTCTTCAATTTTAAAGTTGTTGCTGTAGTATTATTAGATAAGAAGAGAATAAGAGATTGACATGTAGAGAATCAGATAGAGATATAAAATAGGTTTCAGAATTCAAAATATAGTTTAGAGGTAAAAGAATCATATATATATGGATAAAGATTTATAGTAGTAGTGAAAGATGTGATGATATATATTTGGAGAGATTGATAGGATGATGATAAGTATATAGTTTGATAAAGAATATATGTAAAGAGTGAGTGATATAGTTCTTGTTGTAGCAATCAGTAAAAGAAAAGATAGAGTAGATTAGAATTGTAACAATACAATGGATTAGGATGATATGAGGTTGTGAAGATGATGATGATGATGATCAAACGGTAGTGATGGTGGTGTTACAAAGTACTCAACTAACCGAGGTAATCTTCTTAAACGGTTATATCATGTTAAATATGAACTAGGTAATTACTATATAATGAAAATAGTTTAGAATAATCAAGTTCTTGTAGTTACATCATGATTGTATGTATTTTTGTTTCTTTCATTTTAAGTATGATTTTAAGTGTCTTAAGGGTTGTATTCATTTCCATTAAAATCATAGGATGATAGTATATCAAAATGGGTTTTCAAAATGATGTCATTTGTTGTGTTTCGTTTGATATTGAAGGAGGTATGATTGATTTAGGGTTAAGGAGTAAATCTGAAAATCTGGAACAGCAGTGAGGTGACCTGTTCTAGGCCAAATCTAGATATGATAAAATTTTATTAGATTTTTCTCAAAACATGAAAGTTGGAGTACGTTTCTCAGGCTTTCCATTCATGTATAGCATGATTCAAATGGATCAAAATTGAGTTAGATAGAGCTTCCCAAAGTTAGACCCTTGTGATGTTTTTCCATGAAAAAGATGAATATTTGGCTAAGTATTGAAAGAGAAGATGACCGAGACAGCTGAGTCAGACACCTGATTCAAGACTCAGATCGAGTCAGATGGGTAAACAGGTTTGGTAAATGGGTAAACGGGTTTGGTAAATGGATCGGGTCATGGGTGACCCTTATAACCATGTGTTGACACGTGTCATGGGCCGGTTTGGCGGGCCGGTCCGGGTTCAGGCCCGCTGGGTCATGGGTTAGGGGTTCAGTTTCACTATTTTGGGTTTTTGGACCACTTAGAGTCCAAATTAGCTTTTGGTCCCTTCTGCAAAGTTGGAGAACTTCGCGAGACCTTCGAAATGACATATAATTCATCTAGATTAGATAAGTAGATTATTTTATAAAATAAAATTAGTGAATAATAGTTTACTTAAACTATTCTTTGAGTGATTTTATGATTAACATTTGCTTTGTATTAACAACGATTAATACGAAAGATGAACAAGTGGATGGAGGACTTCAAGGTAGGCAGGAATTGTCATCAATCCAGGTGGGAACTCTTATAACCTTCTTGTAATCATTTATTAGTTCATTATTTGTAAGCATGTTTGTATTCATTGGTTGGGTATGCACCTGATATGCATTGTTTAGTCTCTCCGCGGGGATTGTCTGTGGGAATTCCATGGATCCTTGCTAAGTCCTAATAGACACTGGAGGTGTCAATATTATTAATAGGGGCGGGTTTTGTTTCCAATATTATAAATAGGGGACGCGAAATTGTTTCCTCAATATTATTACCTATTGTAATTGGTAAAATCCCCATGGAGAGATTTTACCAATACACCCAATCTAATATACACATGATACATATAAACACAAGGATTTATTAATGATTTATGGTGGTATTATTACATGGATTTCCATGAGAACTTCAAGTGTTCTTCATGTTCTTGAGTAGGGGAGTAGTAGAGAAGGAGATGGGGGTAGAGAGACAAAGTAGTAGAGACCACCCCTTTCTTTTAGGGTTACATTGCTATTTATATGAGACCCATTTGACGAATTTACTAAACTACCCTTAATGGGAATCCTATGCTAGA
>JAJJMA010030576.1:0-10719 GCA_023529015.1 Papaver nudicaule
CAAGGGTCTCTCACGGCAGTACCCTAAATAGTGTTAACCACAGTTTGCGTATCCCCTTCGATGATTATTCTTGTGAACTCCATTTCTTGAGCAAAACGAATAGCTGCCAGAAATCCCGATGCTTCTACTGTCAGTGGGAGACGAATAGCTAAACTAGTACTATATATATTTGTTTTTAAAAAATCAGAAAACAATTTCTCAAGGTGTTTCCGTCGTGACCAGGGGGAGCATATACTATATGGGAAACTTATTTTTAGCCCAATGTTTTTTTTTTTAATATCACAAACCCATTAATAAGATCGTCTATACAAAAAACCCATAAGTTAATTATAATTGAATATGATTACCCAAATAGCCTTTTGTCTAAATAAGAAACTAAATTAAAGTCATTATTTGACTAAGAGCTTCTCCAATGGTTGGTTTTCAAGGATAAAAGTGTTGTGCCACATAGGATCCACAACCAAATCTTTAAAAATTCATCTCCAACCCATTGTTGTGAGGATGATGTGGCAAAAGAAAGTTTAGACATCCTCTAGGTGAACCTCTAGATGTAGAGGTTCACTTAGAGAATGTCTTCCCATTATAGTCATCTTTTTATAACTAAAAATAAATCTAATCTATATCTTTTAGTAAACAATATCATAAAAAATCTCTATACAAGTTTAAATATATATTTACAATTAATCCAAAAAGAGGTTAAACAATACTAGGATTGGAGATGAAAAATAAATAGTTAATTTTATGGAACATTTAAAGCTAAGTAGGATGGAGGATGTCTTGTTTGTGTTGCCACATGGGAAGCACACACTACCACCATTGGAGAAGCTCTAACTAAAAACGTTTTAAAATCCCTTAAATATAGCCATGAATTTAATGTGATAATGTTTAACAAATCTATCCCCGAAAATATCTATACATCCTTTAAAAAACAACTTGGATGTTTCTAAGAAAATATCCCTAGAAAAAAGCTATGAATATGTACTTTCTTTAAAGAAAAAAAAAATCACTCATTTATGCTTGCTCATTGTTCGTTTAAAGTGAAAAACACAATTTTCCTCTCTTTCGTTTTCCACGATTTTTCACTCCAATCAAGTGAAAACATAATTTTTATCAAGGTAAAGACACAGTAAGTAGTTCTCCCTTGGATGATCTGGGAGAGAAAATAACATTTCTATTTATACTCTTTATGTTTCCATGTATACAATATTCTATACATATAGGATTTACATATGAAGGGAAAAGATAAATTACAATTGAATGTGCGACAATCTTGTTTTCTTTGATTGCGAGATTCTCATAGCTGTCATTGGGTCATCATATTACTGTTTAGATGTCAACATTATTTCTCTGATATCCTTGACACGCCCCCTCAAGCGAACATCTTTGTCAACAAGATTGAGCTTGTCTCGTAACAATAAAAATCTTGGAGTCGACAGACCTTTAGTTAGCACATCTGCAATTTGATCGTGAGCCAAATTATTCTCAATATAAGCTCCTTCTTTGAGACCATGTCACGAACAAAATGGAAATCGATTTCAACATGTCGAGTGCGAGTATTAAACATCGGGTTGGCTGTCAAATAAGTAGCCCCTATGTTGTCACACCAAAGAGTAGGAGGAGAAGCTAGAGGAACACATAGTTCACGAAATAATGAGTGAAGCCAAAGAACTTCAGCTGATGCACTTGCAATAGCTCTATATTCGGCTTCTGTGCTAGAGCTTGAAACCGTTGGTTGCTTCTTCGAACTCCAAGATATAAGGTTATTTCAGTAGTATATGGTGTAACCTTATGTTGACTTGCGATCATCCAAAGAACCTCCTCAATCTGCATCCGTAAAATAGAGAGCATAGGTGGAGAATTACGAAATAATTGTAGCCCATGAGAAACTGTATGTTTGAGATATCGTAAAATCCGTTTAACCACACTCCAATGCTCCGTCGTTGGACTGTGCATAAACTGGCATGCTTTATTAACAATATAGGCTATATCTGGACGCATTACTGTTAAGTATTGAAGAGCTCCCACCGTGATGCAATAAAGAAAAACATCTCCAAATGGTTCTCCACTATGCCGAGTAAGACGTGTACTAGCTGCAATGAGGGAAGAAATAGGCTTTACATCTTGCATTTTTGTTTGGGTAGGAAGATCCACAATATATTTTTGTTGTGAAAGATTAAGCCCCTTTGAATTTGTTGTAGCTTCCAGACCCAAAAAATAACTCAAAACACCCAAATCTTTGATTACGAACCCACTTCCAATACGTTCAGTCATAACAGATGTATCATTGCCTGTAACTAGTATATCATCTACATATACTAGCAAAATAAAGTACCACCTTACCCATTTTTATATATAAACAACGATGGGTCAGTTTTAGATCCTTGTAAAGTGTAAGAAGAAATTGGTGCAACCTGGTATACCATGCGCACGGGGATTGTTTGAGCCCATAAATAGACTTTCGTAGCCTGCATACATGAGTAGGGTGCAAAGGATCAACAAACCCCGGTGGTTGGCACATATAGACTTCATCCTCCATAAAGTCATTTAAGAATGCGTTATTGACATCTAGTTGTCGAATTTTCCAACCGGATGATACAACAAGAGAAATGATTGTCCCCAAGGTAGTAAATTTACTACTGGACTGAAAGTAGTTGTATAATCAACGCCTTACCGTTGTTGAATCCCTTTATGATGAGTCTGGCTTTGTGACAAAAAGTTTTCCCATTAACATGTTGTCTTATATTAAAAATTCATTTATTCCCAAGCACATTCATTGAAAGAAGTCGAGGAACCAAAAACCAAGTGCCTTGTTGAAGAAGAGCATTGATTTCAGCTATCATGGCATCTCTCCATTGCTGATATTTGAATGCTTGAGATGCACATGTTGGTATAATTTCTTTTTGTTGAAATTCGGTAGTGAGAACCAATGGGTAAAGACTTGCAGCAAGCACCTTCTTCTTAAAGATCCCTGATTTAGACCGAGTGTGCATGCCTTGAGTGGTGTTGGTGGTATTGGGTACTGGATGCGTAGTAGGTACATGCAAATCAGGATTTTGTAATGGTGCCAGTTTGCCTTGTACAGGTTCAGTCATCGGTGTAGTTGGTGAGATTGCTGAAGTCGAATCTAGAGGGGGTAGTGAGATGTCAACGTTACAGTAGGAGCCTCTACATTTGATGGAACTTGAGGAGATGCATTAGGCACCAAAAATGACGAGAGTTGTACAGGTTCAACTATGACAAAAGTAGGAGGATAAGCTAAAATTCCTGCAAATGGAAATAAAGATTCATCAAACATCACATGTCGAGCAACAAACATACGTCTTTGTATTGGTTCATAGCATTTGTAACCATGGTGGCGTGAACTGTATCCCAAGAAGACACATTGAATAGATCGATAATTGATGTTGTGCTTTGAAAAGGAGGGGATACCGAGATATACCACCAACTTTTAAATTCGTGAACCTAGTTGATTAGGTTACTTGAACGATCTCACAAATCAATATTTAAGTAACTCAGGTCTCAAGGGTTCTTAATAAACAATCAGACTTATGCAATACTTTAATTATATAAATATAATGCGGAAGAGAAAAGTAATGCACGAAACAAAAAGTTTTGTTAACGAGGAAATCTCAAGCAGCAGAAAAACCCCGGGACCTAGTCCAGATTTGAACACACACAATATTAAGCGAATACAGACGCTAGCCTACTCTCGGACTTTGGACTGGAATGCATCGAGGCTGAATTAACCCTCCAAGCAACCCATCTACCATTGTGCTCCTACGTCTCTTGACTCCCGCAGAAGCCTACGCACTTGATTCCCCTAGCTGACGTCCTTTACAGGCCTAGGAGTTGCTCCACTACCCTTCGTGAGTACTAGTGCTACCCTGCCTCTAACAGGACGCCTGGTGTACTCGATTGTCTTTCAACAAGAATACGATAGTTGATTTCCTTCAGACTTAAAGTCAAGGTTAATGAAAATTGATATACTGATTAGGGCTTATTGATCTAGCCTAATCAGTTTTACCTCGTAATGCATGACGAACTTAGTATTAAACCTAGTTCGTGAGTTGCGTTATGGAGCTTTTAGGACTTAAAACACCGAGTGCATCCTTACGAAGCTTCTATCAAATCTTTGGTCTTTTTGATTGAATTGATAAACAAATCAGTCAACCTAAGATACAGGATCAAGAATATTAATTCCGACCTGTGCTTCACGATCCTCAAGTGAAGTCTTTTAAATAGTCGTAGTCCAAGAAAAGGACTTCGAGATGACGACCAACCTTTATGCAAGGATACACAGATGTGTAGAGGATTGAAGTTGTATCTTGCAGAAGGTCATCTATTTATATTGGTCATCAAGTGAGGCTTTGCTTTGAAGTTAAGAAACCTTGAGTGAGGCTGAAGCAAGTTTCCGAACTTATAAAAGTCCATAGGCTTGCATTGAGGTCCAACTCTATCTTCTTCTAACCCGTTGGTTAAAAACCAAAAGGCCGTGAGAAGACTCGCCTTGACCTAATCGAAGGATAGCAATGGCTAAGCAAGTTGGCCATGCTAAGGAGTCCATGTAAGTATACACGAACCTAAAGAAAATTGTGGACAAGAGCTCCATGGGCCTTATTGTGAAAGAGCTCGAAAATCAGATCACAAAAGGCAAAACCTCAAATTGAAGTTTTAGATCATGGCTTATATGAACGCGTTCATGTACAGTTCTCCGAGTTCAGGAGTTTATAAACCCTTATATAAACACGTTCATGAAAAACTGTCGAGTCAAGGAATTTCCCTTCCAGCATATGAACGCGTTTATGAACGCGTACGCTATTCAAGTGTAATTCAAGAACTAGCTCTATTCCCACATTCTATTTAGGCATTGGTCACTTAGTGATCTAAATGCTAAGAGAACTTATCTACGATCCTTCGAGATCATTATAAACAACATCATGGACTATTTTAATTTGTAGAATTGTAAATACGAAACCGAAAGGAAAATCTTTCTAACCTTTAATGAGGACGATGAATTTATCAAGTGTGTAAGCTCCAGTCTTCATCTTCAATGGTCTTCGTCTCGAATACCTAAACTATCCTAGTCCGAGATGACATTGTAGACTTATCAAGGATTGAGTTTTCGTCAACTAAACTTGACAACTGACTTGAGATAACAACGCCAGTGAGTTCAACCGAGCTATGCTCTAACAATCTCCCCCTTTGTCAGTTTTAGTGACAAAACCAAACTTACACATGGATTCAAAAAGTGAAATCTTTTAGCCATAACCATAATGTTACTTGATCTTATTGTAATCTTCAACGTCTTCAGATATGATCGTGTGTTCCTGCAAATGAAGATTCAAGGACGAAATAACAACTCAAAGAGTCACCACACATCTTGGTTCTAGAATGACATAGTCCAACAAGAGTTGTTATGCAATTGAGTAGTATACAAAACTTGTAAGCATATTGCACCGATGCTTAAGTATGTTCCCTCCCTTAATCAATACACTAACTTTCGTTTTGCAATGACAAGCACATCGATTTTACTCCCCCTATGACAATACTGAAAAGATTTCTCTTTTGTATAACTCTAGGGTTTCAAATTTTGCGATAACTTTCTAGGCTTGTCCGTGCAACATAGGTTTAATTGTAGGTTAAGGCTGAGTTTGGTATTGCTTTTTTTTTTTAAAAAGCACTTTCAAAATTTATATTAGGCAATATTTTTTCAATTTGGTGTTTGGTTAAATTTTTTCAAAGTGCTTTTCTTGAAAAGCACTTTGGATTTAGGCCAGCTTTTAAAAGCTCCCCAGGAGGAGCTTTTAAAAGCTGAAAAGCACTTTGAAAAAATATGTCAATGTTAATTTCACTTTATAACCCTACAATAATTATTAAATGACAAAATATACCCTTAAATCTTTGATACTATGAAATTTTATTCTCAATATCTCTTAATCTTTATTGATAATAATCATGATTTGCATATTATATGCTTCCATTTGGAAGAAAATTCTTCATATATTCATCAATTATTTGTGATTTTTTTTTTATATTTGTTGTGTTTGTGTTGGTATATATAGGGTGTTAATGCTACATCTTCATCACCTTCACCAAGCTTCACCAAGACTATTGAGGTATGCTGGAAGGTTAACTGGTATTAGGGAAATCAATAAAACATATTTATCAATAATAAAACTAAGAATAAATGTCAAAATATTCAATTATGAAAAGTATGTGCATTTTTGTCATTTTGAACAATAACAATGGTTGGACATGATATTTACCAAACACTATTTCATAGTTTTTTTAATCTGTTTTACTTTTTAATTTATGGTTTACCAAACACTCAACTGCTTTTTCCAAAAAGCACAGCACAGCTTTTAAAAGCTGAAAAGCGCTTTTGAAAAACTGACAGCAATACCAAACCCAGCCTAAAACGGGTCTTTTTCCTACCCTTTTTTTATCGATAAAAAAGTTGGTGCTGACAAAAGTTTCGAACTTCGATCATTGATATCATCACCCAACGACTTTACTATTGTAATAACAGTGACATCGGCAGTCTTTTCCCTACCCACCCATAGTAAAACCAAATTTGTTATAGTATTATTACTAAGCACTACCCATAGGGCCATAGCCCTTGTTCTCCCAAGCTTTGTTTTGGAGAAACATTCAGTACCCTTGCAGTAAAAATTTCAATTAACTTTCCAAGTGTTACTTGGGAAGGGCCTCTCTATACTCACTCGACTTTTTAGTCTATAAAAACAAGGAGAAGTCGTCCTTGCCCTCCCTCCGTCTCTCTTAATTGTGAAAGTCTGTGTAATGACCCAAAAGCTGGTCAATGGCTATAGACTGGCCAAATGACATTTATGCCGCTAATGACAACACTATTTTGAAGTTTAATATTAATTATGAAAATGGAAAATAAATAATTTGGATATAATTTTAGTACCATTAAATAGATCTCGGATAAATACGCGAAATCGACTATCAGAACATGACATTCGGACGCCGAAGAGGGTTGATATGTCACTTGAAAGTTAGGATGCAACATCTTGACTTTATTCAACTCTGTTTGACCTCGAGTTGGACCAGCTTTGATTAGTTGGTATGATTTAGATTTAAAGCCCAGCATAGTAAGAAATGATTTGGACAAGCCCATAGTTTTTATTGGCCCATAGTTGTTTACTTTAAAATTAGGGGTGTAAAAAAAGTGTAATAAAACTATATAAAAGAAAATGAAAGTTTATCTTCCACTTGAATGTAAGTAGCTATTGTTGAATTTGTGTTCTTTCACGATGAGTCATGCGTATAGCTAGGTGGTGGTGCTACTGTCCTAGTACATTAGGAGGCTATACTTGAAGAAAGCTAGAAAATTACAAGTACCTAGTGAAGTAAAACAGAGAAATAAGGATAGAGGTATGTAGATATGTAAAGTGATGGTGATGATTGTGAGTGGAACAGTAAGCTAGATGGTATTCTCTTGGAGAGTGATGACATATATATATATATATATATATATATAGCCATTGGTGATGGAGCAGTAATATCTACTTAAATTAATTAGAAGGTATGTGTTATGTTAAGTCAATTTGCTTGTATTCATTTTAGTTAGGATTAAGACTAATTAAGTAATGAAATAGATATGAAAATGAAGTATCTAATGCTTATGGTATTCACAGTGTTATGATCATTGTAGTGTTTGATTATCTAGGGTAGAAAATGAGCATACTTACCATAGTGTTTTGGTCAGCATATATGCTAAGTTAGTAGTACTGTATATTTGTATCAGTTAAATTCACATGGTTAGATTGTGGCTAAGGATTATGTAGAAATTATGCCTGTAATCCAATGAAATGAATTAGATAATTGTAGCCTAATCATGTTGGGAGGTAGAGAGTCTATATGATAATAATTTAGACTCATCTTAGGACCTAGCCGGTTGTATCTATGTTAGTATCTCTGGGTAATTTGTGTGTTAATTATGGTATATTAGATTCTTAAAATGTGTGTGTTTATCGATTAGTCCGACGCGAGCCGTTATGAGAAAGGGATGGATCGAGGAGTATTGGAAGGCGTGGTTTATTGTCAATGAGGTGGGAATCGATAACGAAACTCTCTTGTATTCATTATTGTAATGTTTTTCATGGCCATTTGATGGTATGTCCGCGGTTCCTCGATATTACGGGCATGGACTGCCCGATATATAGACCTATTATGTTACGAGGACTTCCTCATGTTTGCCGGTATGGAATGGTGCCGAGGCACGGGCTTTCACGTTAGAATTATTACTTTTATTATCTAGAGGACATGTTAACATGCTGGTGCATGCCGTTTTCATCGAACCTGCATTGTTTTTAGAATCATTTTAGTGTTTGCTTGAAAGTTAGTTACTCTTTCTGCTGAGCACCCTTTCGAGGATGATGTGCTCACTCGTTTCCCACTCCAGTTTCAGATATCAGGTGCAGTTGTGCTCGAGAAGACGCGTCGGGCTGAAAGTTTTTCTTTTCTTTTGCGTATCTTGATTGTATTTACTTTGTATTCTTTGTTCAAAAACCAACACATTAATGTATATGTATCACTGAAGAGGTTTTCATTTATAAATTCTCAGAGAGGGTTGTAGTTTTGGGTTGATCTTCATCTGGAACCTGTAACTAGGGTCTTAAATCGATATATTAGTTCATTAATGCCTCGTAGCTTAGAGTCTGCGCTTAGGGTTGTAAGCAGGTGGTTTAGTGTTAGGGCATTGTCCGGTCAAACCCACTAGCGTTGGTATGTCAAGCTGGTTGTCAGTTTTAGGTGTCAAAACACAATTCTTGATTTAGCCTACTAGAGTTTAGATTTCGGAATTGGGATATAGACTAAGTAGTAGAGACCTTGAAGACGAAGACTGTAAAGACAAAGAAGACATCATTTATTCTTCATCGACAAAAGGTTAGTAGGAGTTATGACTTTTATGGAAATTCTTCTATTCTACTTTCTCTATCTTTCGAAATAGTCGGCTACTTTAGTAGTGATATTAATAGCAATTGAGATCGTGTTCTTGTCTACATGACCATGTGTTATGTTGGTATTTGTTACCACGAATACTAAGTTTACAAGAATACATGAGATAGATTCGATACCATTTTTCCATTGCAATGGTTTGCTTGCAAATCACTTGTTGGATATGGGTGAATCTAAAGGAGTACTCTTGAGCAAGAGTCCAGTGGATTATAGCTGAGGTCGTCTAACACGTCTAAGTACTGGTTCAGCCCAGAATTTCCAGCAGATCCAAGTTAAACCCTAATCTGAATGACGACGGTTCCCAAACCGTTCGTGAACAGTGACTTAGGAAAAACTCCTGAGTTCCAAAGTATCAATTTGTACGCGTACCTTACGTGAACCTCAGATTCGATGCTTTTGGCTGTGATTCAGATGGACGGTTTGCGAACCGTCCCAAGTGAATATTCTCTGGGATTTTCACTCGGGTTAAACTCTGACTCCTTATCTCTTAGTTGGACTTAGTTATCACGAAAATATATTATGTGGTCCATCTAACGATTCTCAATGTGTCAATAAGATAAAGATTATCTATGGTCTGTTGGATATCTATCTTGAAGTGTTTATGAGCTAATAAAACACTTGGCAGATAAATGATAAAAGATTTCCAATTGAGACAAATCTAGGTTTCTTGGTTTGCAAGTTAGGGTTTCCTAAACTTGTGGAACACGTAACTAGTTGCTTTATTCCAAAGCAACCTATCTTGTTGAGTGCTATAAATAGAGGTGTCTAAGGACGAAAACCGCAAGCATCAAACATACGTGAAAATTCCTTGTGGAAGTGATCGTAAAACTCTTTTCACTTCGGTGAATGCTTGTTGTGGTATAGTCATCCTCTATTAGGTAGCAGTTCCTCTTGGGATTTACGTACGACTATAAAGACTTCTCTTGAGAGTTGGGAAGCACATGTAGGAGATTGAGACCTTAGTGGTTGATAGGAGTAACATGTAACCTTGGTAACCTGATTACATTCTTGTCTATTCTACGGTCCTTCTCTTCTGATATAAGGCCATTCAAGAACTGATACGTTACACACAAGGTTGAAAGGAAGCAACGTACGGATGCACTCGGTATTGTAAGACCTAGTTAGCTCCAGTTGTATAAGTTTCTTAAGTGATTCTTCGTGTACAACTGAGGTAGAGACAAGTTGGTCATAGTTTACTCGGTTTACTTGTCAGCCCCCGCTTGTAAATAGATTTCCGTATGACCTGGAGAAATCCGAAGGAAGTCACTTTGTGTATGTAAAACTGATAGAGAACAGTTCAAACATACAGTTGAAAATTGAGGTTGCAAAGTCGGAATTATTAACAAAAGCCTTAACAGCGGTTAAAGCAACTCCTAGGCCTGTAAAGGACGTCAGCTAGGGGAATCAAGTGCGTGACGATCTGTGGGGGATCTAGAGACGTAAGGAGTGCGACAGTAGCCAGTTTGCTTGGAGGGTTGGAATTGGTCTCTGCTACATCCCAGACCGAAGTCTTATAGTAGGCTAGTGTTTGTTGACAGTTTGTACTGTGATGTGTTCAATCTGGACGAGGTCCGAGGTTTTTCTACTGGTTGTAGTTTCCTCGTTAAAAAAATCTCTGGTGTCTTGTGTGCTTTACTTTCCGCATTATATTCTCTGATTATATAATTAATGCAAACACAAGAAGTACGTTATTATAAACCTGATCGTTGTCCTCAATCCATCCCTTGGATTTAC
>JAJJMA010030595.1:0-13070 GCA_023529015.1 Papaver nudicaule
GAGATGCCCCAAAAATCCTAACAAAGCGTATTTTAGTTTATGAACTACTCTTGAGAGAACTTGAGAGTGCTGCTGCCCTTTTTTAGTGTTGTTTGTTATGTTTGCGGTTTGAATTTGAACTTTCCAAGTACTATGTAATGTACTATGAATTATCTGTATTAAGTTTTCATTGTGTGCTTGGTATATTTGTAGTGTGAGTTTGTAAAACAGGGAAACAGAAAACTGACAGGTACAACAGGTACAGAACCGGAACCGTACTCGTTTGTACCGGTACCGAGTGGTACCGGAACCGAAGGTACCGAGTAAGGTACCGGTTCTAAATTTCAGAACCGAGCCTAGGGAGGTACAGGTACTCGGTATTGGCCAGAACCGAGGCCGACCGTACCGTGTGCAGGCTTAGTCACCCATAACCACCATTCTTCATCTTCTCCGGCTAACCTTCCACCGGAAACCACCAATCTTCATCTTCTCCGGCAACCTTTAAGCTGCTTTAATGGCTCCAAAACCCTCCAGATCTAAAAGCACAGCTGGTAAAACCAAGTCTACTGACCCGAAGGTGCCTAGTTGGAAGACCGATTGGCCTGGCTATTGTGCCCATTACAAAGTAGAATATCTTAATCCCAAAATCTATTCTCTGCCTGAGACAACAAAGGCATCTGATCTACTATCCGTCGACGATCTTCTTCGATCAGAGACGAGTAATACTTGGACTGCTGTCGCCTTTGGTCAACTGAAGGCTGGGTTAAAGTTCCACTTTATAATCCGAGTAATACCTTTATCGTCGACCTTCTTGCGGCGATTAACAGAAGTCCTTTTCAGCTGACGGGGAATGTTATCCGAGTGATGACTGAATGGAGCAAGCGTCGAGATGGACAAACAAACTATCCCCTGCTCGCCGACCTGAAAACTCATAAGCCTGAGGAATTTACTCTGAAAAAATTTCTTGAACAATATTCTGTGGCTTCTTGCAACAGGAAAACTGATCCTTGGGCTGTTCGATTCGTACCCAAAGCAAATTACCCTGCTAAAGACTTGTTACTCGCCGACGTCGAGATCACAAGCACTAAGGACAACCCATCCGTACGACACAGCTCTGAGGGCGATTTTTCCAACCTTCCCTGTCTCGTTGACGGCCCTTGGTTACTCGGCTGGGAGGATGATGACAAGACCAAGATCCGAGAATCTTTTCTGCCTGAGCATGCCCATCTCGCCAAGCATACCTTCTGGAATGTAGTTTGGCCTGATGCCGATAATTATGCCAAGGGTGAGAATGGCAAATTTCTCAGGACGGAAGATAAAGGCTATGTCAAACTTTCGGCTGAAGCTGTTGCTGGGACAAAGAGAGGGCGAGAAGATACTACTGTCGCCGGTTCCTCTCAGGTAAATATATATCTATGTTCTTGCAAGAGTTATTTCCGTGTTAGCAAAGATGCGACTGAAGATCTTGAAACAAGCACTTTACTTAAACTTATTTTAAAAATATGTGCCAATATATTTTTAAAATATATATCTATATTTGCCTCTGCTTGTTCCGAGATCTGATAGATGTATCTTTGATGATATTCAATTTGCAGCGCTCCAAGAAATCTAGGCCATCTCCCGCCGAGATATCTGAAGAACTTCGCCAACTAGCTGCTAAGAATCTGCCTCCTCCACCAACTTTTTCTTTACCTGTCAAGGAAACTATCCCTACCCAGGAAAATCCAGAGATCACCGTCGACCAATCTATCAAGGATGATTCCAACATGCTCGTCGATCAGCCTCTGGTGAATGATTCTAATATGCTCGTCGACCAGTCTTCAAAGGATGGTTCCACTAATCCTTCTGCTATTGAAAATGTAGAGGACACAAATCCGGATTTGGAGACATGTCCCAAAAACAATGATCATCTTGATATGGATCTGGATCTGGATCTGGATCAGCTCAACATCTCTGGTGGTCAAGATACTTCCGAACCCTCTACTTCTTCAAAGAATCCTCAGATACCATTTGTTCAGCATACTTCTTCTGCCTCAGTACTTGAGCCGCATCTTGCTGGCTTAGTTGTTCTTGACAGGTTGCCTCGGCATCCTCATATTCCTCAGCCTGCTAAGGGACCTGGGTGCTTGCTGCCGACTGCCCCAAACATGCTCGCCGAATCTTTTGACAAACTCAGTGTGGCTGACGACTGCACAGACCACGAATATTATGAAACCTTGGCACAATATAGTCGCCCTGGGTTTGTGCATCACCCAAAATTTCATACAGCTGCAGAGGTCATTCCTTATCAGGAGCATTTCAACCTTTTCAATATGGTGAGTATTTTTGTGGAATTGCATCATTTCTATCTCTTGCCATCATTTGAGACTTATGTTTATTATGTGTATTCTCAGCACTTTCACCACTGTTTGAGTGTTGGCTCGGCCCTTGAAGGACTTGGTCGTGATAACATTAACCTTAGGAACCAAATCAGTCAGCTGAAACATGATGCCGTGGTGCGTGGCCAAGAGGTTGAGAGGCTGAAGAATGAGGCCAGAGATAGAAGCCTGACGGTCACTACTCAACAGAGTAAGTTTCTCCATACCTTTTGTTATTATGTTATCTTTTTTCCCTTTTGCTTCTTTCGCCGACCCTTAGATTTCCTGCCCTCCAAGGTTGCCATTCCTCCGATGACGATAGGCTTAGGCGAGCTGAATCCGAAATCGAGAGACTTAGTAATAGCAACTTTAAGCAGTGTAGCCAATTATTCGTCTTCCAAAAGGACCTTAAATGGTGTCGCCGAGAGTTGGATCAGGACGTTGATATTATACGAATCATTGTAATACTTATCAAGCTGCTCGATCGGAATTAGGCCAAATGATTAGCCAACGAGATGATGCACTCCGCCGAGAAGAACTAGCCCTCGCTGCCAAGGTAGAGGCCGAGACGAGTCATAAGCGAGCTTCCTTCCTTTGGAAAGAAGAGAAGTCTCGAGCTGATAAATTAGCTTCCCAAATTATTAGCTTGAGTACCGAGAAAGAAATCGCCGAGTTTCAGATTCAACGTTGGAAAGATTCAGCGGCGAGACAGGAAACCTTGACAATTGAATTGTACCAGCAATGCTCTGACCAACATCGCCGAATAGAACAAATGTTAGGTCCGTGTGCTAACGAAAACTTCGAGTTTCATATGACTCAGTTTAGGGAAGCACAAGAGGGTATGCGAGATCATGTCCGCAACCTTGAAGGTAGCTTTTATAGGATTTATTCATGACTTATCATGCTTGTGTTTATTTTCCGTTTTCTTTACCATGTCATTCTTTTTCTTTGCCTCAGCAACCATTCAGAGGCTACGGAATGAAGCGGACCGGAATCAGGAGATCATCAAAGGTTGTCATGAACTGGAGATGAAGGTCCAAGATCTTTCTGATCAGCTCAAGGAGCACAAGCTTTGCCCCAGCAAGATAGATGAGTTGTCTGAAAAGCTCAAAGAGCATGATTCCTGTGCTGGTCAACTCGCTGATCTGAACAAGCGACTTCTTGACCATGCCTCTTGCGCTGGCAAGATTCAAGAGCTGGAGAGTGCCCGAGATAGCATTCAGATTGAGCTCGCCGAAGCCGTGGACGACGTCCAATATTGGGAGAAGCGTCACAAAGATGATGTTGTCAGTGCTGCCTTCATTGGCGCCCAGGACTTTGCTTACAAATTCCTGCCTCAGTATGGAGTGGAGATTCCCTCGGCCTACAAGCGTCTCACTTCTGAGCAACTCGCCATGCAAGAGAAAGCAAGTGCCAAAGGAAAAGAAGTGATGGGTGCAGAAGAGCATGAAGAGGAGAATGAAGAAGAAAATGAAGAGGAAAATGAAGAAGAAGATTATGAGTCTGAGGAAGAAGGCTCAGAAGAGGAGGCTGAAAATGAAAATCCTAAGGGACAAAATCTATCCCTTGCTATCTTTGCTGGAAATGTTGGTGGGCAAACTTCAGGAACGACGACTGTTAATGCTAGTCAACCAGTCGTCGAGCAAAGTACTGAGGTAGTTATTGATGTCGACGAGCAGAGCACTAGAACCCTTGGCGAGCCAAGTGCTGCTGGAACCGTTAGAAATGACTGCCATCCTGATGATAGTGGGACAGGCGACATAGGCGCAGATCTTCTTGGCGACTTTAATCAGGACAAGCCTCCTACTCCCAAGAGTCCCTTTCCGGATCCTAGGTGTTAAAGTAGCTTTTCTTCTGCTATTTTGATGTTGTGATAGACAAAGTGTTTCTTCCTTAGTTTTTGGGTGTTTCTTGTTATTTTTGATTTTCTTGTACTGAACCATTTCCTTTTAGATGTTATTTCGGTGAATGTTATTTTTATGTCTGGTGACATCTGTTTTCCATATACAATTTTCCTTTGCTATACTTGACTTGCTTTTTTCCATCTTGTCTTCAAAGACTTAACCTTGCCAAAGAGTGAAGCCCTGTCCCTCGCACGGCCAACAATTTCTGGACCATTGAACTAACAATTTATTAGAGCAGCAGGGTAGACCCCAGCCGTAACCATTACTTGTGCCCGTCGGCGATCTAATATAAGTAGAATGGGTTGCCCTCATAGACTTCAGTACACTCCGCCAGGAGTGATGCTATGGCGTAGACGGATTAGCACACCAGCGGAACCGCCGATGTGATGCTACAGCAAAAGGGGACCTTATTTCCTTACAAACACTTACAGATCAACAAGTAACACGACTGGCCTTACAACTAGCCTGGGTTGGACTAACCATTGCGATAAGGGCATTCACTCGACGGCAGTAAGCTTTTGGCATAAGAGGTCTTGGCTCTTAGCTGATTTATTGATTTGGGCATTATGCCTTTATTGATGGCACTTGGCCTTAGTACCTGATCAGGATTTTGTATGGCATTTATTGCCTTGGGCATTTGTGCCTCTGTATTTGGATTTTATAGCCTGCGACTGAGTATTTTGCCTCAGCTGTTGTGCTCTTGGAGCTTTTTAAAATTCTATCTGTCACTGCAATTAGACTACTTAGTGAGTGAAAATGCAAATGACTCAATGATTTGTTAACGGGGTTCGGCGCATGATAGCAAACCTACGTCCCCGGATCTTATTTGCTGCTGTTTTATACAAGCTAATAAGACTTCTTGGGTATTATGCCCGCCCAAGACTTCGGATTTTACATGGTATCCATCAGGGATAATACTTCTTAAGGAACCTGGCGTTCCAAGGATGTTCAAGTTGCACGCCATGCTCATCAATTAGTATATACGCTCCTGGTCCAGCCACTCTTTTGACGACGTAAGGTCCATCCCATACAGGTTCCAGCTTCTTGCACCCTTCTCGTTGAGATGGAGGAACTTCTCGGAGCACAAGCTCGCCAGGTGAGTATTCTCTTGGAATCACTCGCTTGTTATATTCTCTTGCTAGTCGCCGATGATAATTCTCCATGTGTGTAAGGGCGATCAGTCGCTGCTCTTCTAAGTCATCTAGCTTAGCTAGGATTAGATCTGTATTCAGATTCTTTTCCCATGCCTCATGCTTTGTAGTGGGCAGAATCACTTCAGATGGGAGCACTGCCTCAGCGCCGAAAGTGAGTAAGAAAGGAGATGCTCCAGTTGCTTCTCGAACCGTAGTTCTATACGACCACAAGACATTGTGTAAATGCTCACACCATGCCTTTTTATGCTTTTCTAATCTTTTCTTCAGTCCCATTCCAATAGTTTTATTGGTGGCTTCTGCTTGGCCATTACTCTGAGGGTATAAGGGAGTTGATTTTCCCAGTTTGACGCTGTAGTGGGCGAGTAACTTTCTTATGTTGTCGCCGACCAGCTCTTTCCCATTATCGGTACATATCTCCGCCGGTACACCAAATCTGCAAAATATGTTCTCCCAGATGAATGTGAACACTTCTTGTCCTGTTTTCTTCCTGATAGCTTTAGCTTCACACCACTTGGTGAAATAATCTGTCGCCACAATGATGTACTTCCGCTGTCCAGAGCCTGTAGTTAGTGGACCAATAATATCAATGCCCCACTTGGCGAAAGGCCAAGGGCTAAGCACTGAGTTTAAAGATGTTGCTGGCACTTTAATTCTCCTTCCATACAGCTGGCATGGCTTGCATCGCTGAACATATTCCTTTGCATCTCTATTCATCCAAGGCCAATAATATCCTTGCATTCTGACCTTCAAGGCTAAAGCTCTTTGGCCACCATGATTTCCACAGTCTCCTTCATGAATCTCCTTTAATAATTTATTACCTTCTTCCCTTGATACACATCGCAAAAGTGGTCCGGAGAATGATCGGCGATATAAGATTCCATCTCGAAGTTCATAGTTTGCCGAGCGACTGATGATCTGATGAGCCAAAATTTGATTTCCTGGCAAGGTTAAGTGATCCAAATAGTACCGTATCGGCGATCTCCAATCTGTTTCTGCTGACTCTTCAACACTTGTTGTTAATACTTCCCATTGCCTTGGTGCCGTTACTGATGGCTGCATTACCCTTTCAATAGCTATTGAAGGAACATCTGGGTCCGTCATCATTGAGGAGATAAACGCCAATGCATCGGCGTGCCTATTATCTTTTCTGCAGATGTGACGAAACTTGATACCCGTAATCCTCTGGGCATACTCCCTAGCAAGTTTTAGGTACTTCTGCATAGATGGGTCTGCTGTCTGGTATCGTCCAGATATTTGTCGAATCACCAGCTGGGAGTCGCTTGTCAATCTAACATTGCTAATTTTCATTTCAATGAGTATCCGCATTGCATGAATGACTGCTTCGTATTCTGCCTCATTATTAGTCGCCGGGAATTCTAACCTTAGCGAGTGCACTATCCTTGCCCCTTTCGGCGAGATAAGAACAATTCCAATTCCATTTCCTTCTTTATTCGACGAACCATCTACATAAACCTCCCATCCATCAGGCCTGCACTTCAATAAATCTGGAACTTCATGCTCTTGCTCATCCAAGGAGGATGGGATTTCTTCTATCTCTTCTTCTTCATCTATTGGGAAGTCGGCGAGGAAATCTGCTATAACTTGAGACCGCTGAGCTGTGCGTATTTCATACTGGACACCGAACTGTTCAATCTGCTGGTTCCACTTGGCAATGCGTCCCACTCGCTGAGAGCTGTGTAAGATAGATTCTATTGGAGTTTTTGTGAGGACCACGATGGGATGAGCATGAAAATATGGACGTAATCGTTGTGATGCAAAAACCAAAGCCAGGATCAACTGTTCTATTTTGGTATAGTTCTTCTCTGCTCCTTGCAACGTCCTACTGATATAGTATATAGGTGTTTCTCCACCTTTAGTTCTTACAAGCACTGCGCTTATGGCGAAAGGTGTTGCAGCGAGATATACTCTGAGTTCCTCGCCGTGCTCAGGTGGCTGAATTGCTGGAAGAGTAGCGAGATACTTTTTAATACCCTGAAATGCAGCTTCATGTGCCTCAGTCCAGTTGAACTTTTCTCCTTTCTTCAATGTTTGGAAAAACAGCTTGCACTTATCGGAGAATCTGGAGATAAATCTGTTGAGAGACGCCAAAGTCCCATTGAGTCGCATAACATCTTTTACAGTAACCGGCGAGGGCATCTCTATGATTGCTTTGACCTTGGCTTGATCAGCTTCCACTCCCTTCTTGGTGATGACATATCCCAAGAACTTTCCTGAAGTCACGCCAAAAACACATTTTGCTGGATTGATTTTTAACTTAGTAACACGCATATGATTAAATATCTCCCTGAGGTCTTCTACATGAGTTTGCTTCTTCTTGATTTTGACGAGCATATCGTCGACATAGACTTCCATTGTCCTCCCTATCCATTTCTCAAACATTTTCTGTGCCATTTCTTGATAAGTGGCACCAGCATTCTTCAATCCGAATGGCATTCGAGTGTAGCAAAATAACCCCTTAGTGGAGAAGAAAGCTGTATGCTTCTGATCTTCCTCCGCCAAAGGTATTTGGTTATACCCTGAATAACCATCCATAAATGACAGCAACTCGTGGCCTGATGTAGCGTCCACAGTCTGATCAATACTCGGCAATGGAAAACTATTCTTGGGACAAGCTCTGTTAAGGTCACTGAAATCAATGCAGATTCTTACTCCCTTGTTCTTTTTTGGTACTACGACCATGTTGGCTATCCATTGTGGATATTGTACTGGTCTTATTATACCAGACGCCCTCATTTTGTCAATCTCCGCCTCTACTGCTTCCTTGTAAGCTGGGGCGAGCTTCCTTATCCTTTGCTTGAATGGTCTGACCTTTGGATCAATATCGAGTTTATGACATGCTATCGCCGGGTCAATCCCTGGCATCTCATTCATACCCCAAGCAAAGACATCAACATATTCCTTTAGTAGCGCTATCAACTCCGCCGATTCGTCTTCATTTAATAGAGTACCAATTTTTACCATCTTTGGATCCTGTTCATCACCGATATTAACATCCTTAGTAGGTTCCACCGCCGTGAAATGTAACTCTGGTTCTCCCATCGGCGATGGTTCCTTTAATTGCTATAAAGTCTTATCTCCAGATTTCGCCGAGTCTTCAACTGAATTCGTCGAGTGCACATACATACATGGGTTGGCGATGAAATCCAGAATTTCTTGCTCCTTAACCGCTTCCTTGCCGAGCTTCTTTTTCTCTGCCATTTTCACCTTTCGATTTTCTCGCATTTGCACATCCGCCGAATTGCACGCCTTGGCCACTGATAAATCTCCAACATACTCGGCGACTCCGAATGGTGTGGGGAACCTTAGGCGTTGATGATAAGTAGAAGGGACTCCCTTTAAACTGTGGAGCCATGGTCTCCCCAGAATTGCTGCATACGGCGAGTCAACATCCACAATGCAAAGAGTAGTTTTCAAGAAATAATCGTCGCAAATTTTCACTTTTAACTCAATCTCGCCTTTAGGCTTAGATGCAATGCCATTAAACCCATAAATATTATAGGAGGATACCGTCGGCGAGGGTATTTTCTTGTCTTTCGATCTCATCGCCTCAAAGGCAGTGTTAAAGAGGATATCCACAGAACTTCCTGGATCAATAAGCACCTTGGGCAGCCTGAATCCTTCCATCTGAATAGTGAGGACAAGAGGGTTGTTATGATTTCTTCCTTCTGGTGGAATCTCTTGGGCGGAAAACCCAACACATGCTTTCATCCATTCCTGCAACGGCTCTTGCTTAACGGCGACACTACAAATCTCATTTCCCATTCTATCTTGCTTGTGAACTCGGGACATGACATTATCATGAAATTCATCTCTAGTAATCTTAGAATGCACAATGGAAAAGCAGTCTAATTCCAACAAATCCCTCTCGACTTTTACCTCATACACATTGGGAGCTTGACCAGGGATGGCTTGAATGGGCTGTACCATGATAGGTGGTGGTGGCGGCAACTCTAGGAATTCTTGGAATTTTCCTAAGCGAATGAATCTATGAACTTCTTGTTGTACGCCGGTGCAGTTTTCGGTTGTATGGCCATGAAACTGATGAAACTGACAAAAGGAATTGGTATTTGCCGGCGGGGTCCTTGGGTTTCCTCGATTATAAGGATAGCGGATGTCATCCCTACAACTTGAACTTTCAATCTGACCAAATGCATCTGTATAAGAAACACACAACTTGGGCAAAGTAGCATCTTGGAAAGGTTGCTGGTTGCCTCTGCCAAACTTTCTGTTATCCCCATTATATCTTCTGTCTCCATTCCCATTTCGCCGATTATCTCTTCCTCCTCGTCCATAATTTCCTCCCCTGTTATCTTGCTTATTTCGCCCATCATAATTTTCTCGCTTCTGAGAATTCCAATGCTGCTCGGCGGTGACCTGCTGCTTTCCTGCTTCGGAAACTACTATCGCCGAAGAGGGATTCTGTACCAACTTCCTCTGTTCTGCCTTCAACCATTCTTTCTTGATTTCTTCTTGTTCTTCCGGCGACAAGCTGTTAATCGAGTGAATTTGTTTTGCTCTTTCCTTCTTTAGTCGCAACTCCTCTTCTCTGATTTCTTCAAAACTTAACCATTCATCTTGCATTGCCCTCAAGGTCAGTAAATCTTGCGGCATGTTCCAAAATAACTTCTGGTACAGCTGGTCAGTAGTCTCCATAGCACTAAGAAATGATCTTATTTTCTCCTTTTCCGAAACTTCTGATCCTACCTCGCCGCTTGCTTTTCTCCATCTTTGAATAAAAACTTTATAAGTCTCCGAGGGTCTTCTCTTAACGTTGAATAATCTTTCCACACCGGGCCGGCCTCTATTATTCTGAATAAAAGCATGCAAGAATCTGCTTTCTAACTTCTCAAAGGATTTGATTTTTCCTTCCTCCAGCCCATCAAACCAGGCTAGGGCTTCGTCCTTTAGTGTAGCGGGGAAAGCCATACACATTATAGGATCTGATCCTACCCAGGCTGCCATATCTCGCTTATAAGCTCTCGAGTGCTGTGTAGGATCTCCCGTTCCATCATAAATGGAGGTGAATTTAGGTGTCGAATACTTGGGAGACACGAACCCATATGTAATACACTCATGAAAAGGTGTTTTCTGTGCTTCTATAAGTGCAACCTTATACTTCGATTCCCTCGAAGATCCACTTAACGCTTCCACCTTGCTTTTTAGTCGGCGCATGTCCTCCTTCATCTCCTTATCTACTTTATGTCGTCGCTTAGAGCTGCTACGATCTTTATCCTTCCCAGGCAAATTTACCCTCCTGCCTCTTTCGTCATACTTCACCGATGAATCTGAGATTTCAGTCGAACTGGTTCCACTTTTTTCAACTCGACGAGTAGTATGAGAGCGAGACTCATGGCGAGACGAATGTGTATGGGACCCATGATGGGATGAATGCGCATGACGAGTTGAGTGCGAGTGGGATGCATGACCTTTGTTTTGCGCCGCCATCAATTCTCTATGACTCTGGAGTACTGTCTCCATTTGCAATTGCATTTGCCTCTGCATTTGATCCGCCTGCTTGTTATTAGCCTCAAGAATTTGCCTTAGCAGAGCTTCTGTGGTATTTGTGGATCCAGTATTATCTGCTATTACCACTGGGCGAGTTACAGTAGCACCAGGTACTATCGCTGCGTCATTTCTGCTTGCCGCCTGTGGAGTGTCTGGCACTACCGTTGGAACTTCTTCTACTACATGTTGGGTCTCGCCGACATCCTGTACCAACTGCTGCTGAACGTTGGCCGCGACTCTGCATCCTACCATTGCATTTTGAGCTGCTCCCCCTGCATTCGATGTCTCTCCTCTGGTGAATCCTCCGGCACCAATCTGTTCACCACAAGCATTTGCTTCTACTGCACTGCTGATTCTCGTTAACATTGGATTAGGTTCAGGCGACCTTTCTGCATTCTCAAAACGAGTGATATCCTCCATGTAGACTTCTTCTTGGCGGGCCACTCGCTGGGTAGGTGATCGGCGAGATGAGCTTGCCACATTAGGATCCACTGGTCCAGCTAGTTCTATTGCTCTGCTTCTAGTGTTGTGACCACTGGGGAGTGTCGCTGGTGTAGGAAGAATAGGGTGCCGAGGAGGCCTACCCGCCGGGGCTTTATCACTTCTTCCTCTAGGACCCATTCGCCAAAACTCTGTAAAAGAAGACAAACACACTTCCTGATAGTATTGCTCTGTTAGTACTGTGGGTAAATGCCAAATGAGTTAGTTGGGTTACTTTTCAGAATATTGATGAATGAAGTACAAAAGGAACGGCTTTGTATCACGTGACAGGCAGATAATGACCTAAGCATGACAAAAATTGCAAAACAACCTATGTGATTATAGTTTTGAAATCAAAATGATAGTACGGCCAACATCTTGGGAAACAGCCTAGCAATGTTTTAAGATGAAATTTCCTTTATGAAACCGAAGTTTATTCCAAACACCAGAACTGACACTCTTCTTGCCGGAAAATATATATCTATATTTGAAAATTCGTACCAAAAATAGCAATTTTCTTTCTAAACGATTAAGCTTCCTACAGCTCATGTGAGAAAAGTGAAATATGTGGTAAAAATGTCCCAGCAGGCCGATCAATCATTATTTATAAGCATACTAGTACTCCACACAATATGATTTCCTTAAATGGCAAGAAATGTTCACCGAGAATCCAAATCCATCATCATAGTATACTAAAAATACGCTAATGCTTTCTAATCTTAGTAATACTGTACAAGAGAATCTTTATAACAAATTGCTTAGCATACCATGTACAGCAAAACAAAAACGAAATCATAAAGAAATGTCACATGGCGAGCCTAACATCCCAAAATAGTATGAAAATTTTGCTGAAATCCAATGGCGAGCTCTAAAAATTCCAATATCATATCATATATAGAAACAAAGAACATGTAGCAACACCTCAACTCCTACTTAGGATCAAAGGAAAACATAAATGAGCTAAAACTCACAAAGAATCAACAGGAAATTCTATATATAGCGAGTTAAAGTAACTAAGACATTACCGACGAGTTGTTATGCATGTGATTCATACAATATATGGAAAGAAAGGAACATCAACACATCATATCAACAAATCAAGGAAAACAAGTTCAAAACCTTTTCTAGCGCCAAAATGTAACTGTGTAAAATCCCGATGGTTAGATCTTACACAGTACACCCAAATATGATACTTCAACATACACCCAATCATTCCCAAACAAGCATCAATATAACAATCACAAAGCATGTAAAAGAGATAAGAGTTAGAGATACTTGACAAGACGATTTACTTGGTTCGCCCCTAAGTAAGGACTACATCCAAGGATTCCACTATATAAGTATGATTACAACACTTCATTACCTTGCTAATCTTTATGTTTTGTTCCTTAAGCGAGAACTCTAACTTTAGTCTTGGGCTGTAGAGAGCAAGTGGGGTACTTTTCCTCTCTCCAGACCAATCCCAAATGTCTCCAACCCCTTTCTCAATAGGTTAGTTCACTATTTATAGACCTTTTACATAGTGGTAAACAACTAATACAAACAAGGTTAAACTGACACTATTTGTCGTGACTCGCCGACACATATACATCGGCGAGCTCATTCCGTATTTATCAAACATAGACAAGAGAATCTTCTTGAAGATAAGGTTGATGGCACGTCTTCCACTG
>JAJJMA010030605.1:3716-23653 GCA_023529015.1 Papaver nudicaule
TCGATGAAGAATTCGACTCTTCGGAAGACGTTTCTAACCAGAATATGACCAATACCTATGGTTTCGATGGTCCGAGTGACTTCAAACCTTAAATTTATCATAACCAATCATGGAAACTGATAAATATGGAGCTCATGCGTCGATTCGAGATTGGAATGTGGTAGAATCCATCATGGAAACTGTTAAATACGGAGCTCTGTTGTCGATTTGAGCTTCGAATGTGGTCGACCGGCATACAATCGTCATTACACCCAATTTTGCGTTTCGCAACACAAAACATCAAAATGACATAGGCTGTTGCAAACTGTATCATTCTCTTCCGAATTACAACATGTGTTGTTGCAAACTGTATCACTCTCTTCCGATTTGGAACAGGCTGTTGCAAACTGTATCATTCTCTTCCGATCTGCAACAGGTGTTGCAAACTGTATCATTCTCTTCTGATTTGCAACAGGTGTTGTTGCAAACTGTATCATTCTCTTCCGATCTGCAACAGGCTGTTGCAAACTGTATCATTCTCTTCCGATCTGCAACAGGTGTTGCAAACTGTATCATTCTCTTCCGATTTGCAACAGGTGTTGTTGCAAACTGTATCATTCTCTTCCGAATTGCAACAGGCTGTTGCAAAATCATGACCATGACCAGTCAACAAAGACCATGACCATGACCAGTCAACCAAGACCATGACCATGACCATGATCGAACTATTTGACCTCATTTTATTTTTCTTCTCTTTCTCTTGCATTTGATTTCAGAAGTAGAAGTTACAGAAGGAAGAGAGACGAGAAGAGACGAGTGCATTTCTTCTCTTTCGTTTTAGGGTTACAGAAGGAGAAGAGAAGGGACGAGAAGATATTTGGGTTTTGGTTTCATTTTAACATTGTAAGTGTAATTGATTTTTTTTTAGGGTCAAGGGTTTTAATTTTATCTGCGATTACGGTTTGGTTTTCATGTTATTAATGGTTTGTTGTTTATGTAGGTGCTACTGTTGATTTCCAGCTGCTTTAATTTATCATCTGCTGCTGTATTTCGCTTAAGTGAGTATCCCTGATTCTGAAATTGAAATTAGGGTTTAATTTGTGTGATTGTTTGATTATATTGAATAGAAGGGGGTTAGATTCTATGTTGGATTTTATAGGTGATCATGGCAGAACCGGTGGAGGTGGACGAGGATGGAAGACCAGTTTCCGGCAACTGCTGTACTCTTGGTCAGTTGAAGGGTTATTTTGTGCGTAATATAATACCTATTTTGTACCCTGATTGGTCTATTGTGCCTGAAAGTTACAAGGAAATTGTTTGGAATGAGCTTAAGGTACACACTAGTGGAAAAGGGCCTGACTGCGACACTGCATTGCGACATTTACCTCATGTTGTTGTGTGAACAACACTAACTTATGTGTTGTTGTTCCGGTTAAACAGTAAAATAATTAAACAACAAAACTGTAAGTGTTGCTGACTATGGTCAATGTGTCTTTGTTGGGTTGACCAGACTGAGACACTTATAAGTATCGTTTCCTTGATTTATATTATAATTTATAACTTACACCTCCCCCACACTTCTTAAGATTTTTATGCCCAAATAGGTTAGCCTTGAGTTTATTCCGCCCTAGTTATAAAGTGTGTGAGATGAATGTGTGGCATGGAAGAGACCTTAACCATGTGTCGGTTTCTAATTTCCGCCAGAACAAATAACTCTAATTAAAATTTAGTCTTCCATCTTATCTTCTCGCTCTCTTATCTTATCTTCTTTCTCTCTCTTTTTCTCTGAAAGTTGAAGTACCCTCAAATCGAACCTCACCATCACTAATCTCACAGATCGAGCTTTATTATCACAATTCAAACCTTAATTCTAACCCATCTCCAAATCAAAACCCCTATTGTATCAGCTGAAATCAAAAAACCATATAGTTGCTTTGCTCCTGAAATCATCAGCAAAACATGGTCAGGGTAATATCAATCTAGTTATTGTTTCAAATTCTTGATTCGTATCATTAACGATTTAATTCGTCTCCATATTCTCTCAATTTTATTTTTTTTTTTGCAGTAAGGTTTTCCTTTTCTACTTTTTCTACAAGATAACTGCTAAAGTGGTTGAAGATCTCTTTTCCTAATGTAAGAAATGGTTGATTTTGTAGCTTTTAATTTGAGAAGATTTAGATTAATATACTTGAAACCCTAACTTGCTACGCTGATTTTTGTTTCAGATTTCCAGAGGAGATGAATGAGAAAGAGAAGAAGGGGAAAAAGGGTTGAACCTGTGAGATTTCTGTAACCCTAACTGTATTTAGTGTTTATTTGATGTTTGTTTGAAAAAATAATTAGGTTTTTCTTTTTGTAGAATCAAATCTAGGTTTCAGAATTGGGTTTTATTGAATATGAAATTGAGTTCAGGGATATCCCAGATCGCATCTCTCTTTCCAGCTCGGAAGAATTCAAAGATTGGTTGCTGGAGTTTCTGTACAGAGAGACGATTTTGAACTTGTTGTTGTTTATGTTCTGATTTTCTTACTTGATTATTTGTTGATTTCTATATATGGGTCTCTGATCTAATTAATGCTTTTGGTGAATCTTTGATTTTGTTATGTAGATTGAAAGCGTCTTGGAAAGGGAGGAAACCGATACTATAACTATTTGGCAAGTTCAATGGGGTTTCTTCTCTCCATTTATCAAGGTAATTTCAATCAAGGTAACTAGTCAGGCCATTTCTAAAATCATGAGTAGATACTTTTGAAACAGCCTCCTTAAGAGCATCAAATGAGCGCATTAAAAAGTGTTCTTTCTTCGATTCGGCTTATTTCAAGATAATAAATCATTGTTTCCTAACCTTTGTTATTCTCTCCTCTTATTTCTAATTGGCTGTTCATCACATGCAATGTTCATTGTAACAGAAGAGCAATCAACAAAGGTATTGGCGTGGACAATATGCATTACCTCAATGATGGCCTTTGGAAGGTATCTCACCTAAATCTCACTCTCCTGGATAAAAAAGCTAATCAATTAGAACACCTATGTATTTCGTTGGTCAGCAAGTATCTTGAATCATGCAATTAAAGTGAGGGATATTTGTTTTTCAGATGGAGCGACTGGATTGAAAAGGAGCAATTGTAGCAATTATGAGAGTTGTATGGTTATGCCAAGTAGTTGTAAGTTGTCATATCTCACTGCATGTTGATGTCGCTTTCTTATGAGGGTCATCAATATTTTATTATTTTTACAATTTACAAAATACAGAGATGAAATTACTAGCTTGATTTTGCCTTTATATTTATAGACAAGTTGATTTAAAATATGAAAAAGAAAGAAGAAATTTTCTACTAGTACTGGGTCATTGATTGTGCCATTTTCTTAGTATTCGTTCATATTTATGCATCTTAGTACAGATTCCTCCTTGCGAACATGAAAAAAAAAAGACATGAGAACTATGTATATGTACATAAATGGTACTTTATCTCACTTAACTGACTACAAATAGACATGCAAACAATTGTCAAACCAGCTTGATTTAGCCTAGAAGTATAGCTTGCTGAAACCATAATGCTTAAGATAAGAAAGAAATTTCAAAACTGGAAAAGAGTAAACTGTGTATATTTTTGCTTTGAACTTCTGGTGCTTGATCTTTTCTGTGGTTGTTCTGAGCTTATAGACTGTTTGTCCATGGTTTTGATAGTTGGATATCACCTAAATAGGTTGTGATTAATGTTTAAAGTGCCATATATCTACTGAAGTCTGAAATCTAACCATTTCCGTTTCACTGCATCTTTAGGTCTTGGTGCCGTTGTTCCAGTGATATGAATGTCATTGTCGCTTCAGTTTATAATTTGATGCAGTTTTAGTTACCAAAGCTCCGGATATGTTGAGCAGCAATGAAAGATTCAAGAATGTAACATCATACTTGCAGCAGAGACATTAATTCAAAAATAGAGAACAAGTATAGAGTAGTGATAGAAATGGACTTTACATTAGTTGGTATTTTCAAGTTTTCTAGCTTGTGAAGTTTTGTAAAAAAATTGTGGTCAAGTATAATCATAGGGTTGTGACTTGGAATAATTTTGTTCTAATTATAAATTGAATCCAGTTTTAAATATAGTGTGTTCTAGTTTTGAAATGATTTAGTTTCAATTTTTGTATTTTTTAGTTCTGGTTTTGGTTGGTGTTGATTTTGATTCAGCTGAATAGCTGAATCAATTTCTATTTTTTTTATTTAAAAATACTTGCATAACGACACTTATACGTGTCTCAGACTGCGACACTTATAAATGTCGCAGTCAACAGCGACATTTGCATGTGTCGTTTCAAACTGCTACGGAGATATTGCGACACTTGATGTGACACAAGTAAATGTCGATGTTGGGCTCTAAACGACACTTACCTGGTGTCTCTAAGCGGGCATTTTCCACTAGTGACATAACTTACCTGCTTAAGGAAATTATTTCAGTTGAGTACGTAGTAAGTTGTATTTTCGTCCCGTCTTTCCAGGCAGCTTATGATATACCTGAGGCATCCAAGGCTATTATTATCCACCAGATGTCTGGTCCATGGAGGAGAAAGAAATCTGAGCTACGTACGAAGTACTTTCCTAATCGTACTCATGAACAAAGAATTGCATTCACTCCACCAAGGGTTTTAAGGGAGGATTGGGTAAAATTTTGTGAGAATGAAAACAACAAAGCTGTTCAGGATAAAAGATTTGTCATGAAGAAGAGAAGAGCAGCATATGAGTACTCTCACACCGCTGGTCGCAAACCTTTTGCTATGGTGAAAGCTGAATTGGTGAGTATATTTAAATTTGACTGAATTTAGGTGAAACCTTTTGCTATGACCCCTATTAATGTTAATTTTGCAAATTTAGGTGAAGAAGAATCCTGATAAAGAGATCACACTCAAAGATGTGTGGGTGGAAGCACATTCAACAAAGGATGGGAAAATTTTACCTAGCGCGGAGCCATATCTTGTGAGTGAGCTTACTTTATTTTAATTCAAAATCTTATACAACTAAAGAAAATGGAACTTAGTATATTTTCACACATATACAGGATATGTTTGAGGAAAGACAAGAAGAGATCCAAGAATTACCGCAGACCACCAATGTTCAACTTACTATGACAAGTTCAGCTGAAACCAGCAAAGCGGATCGTTATGCAGCAATGCTAGCCCGTCTTACTAAATATGGAGAGGATTGTACATTGATCAACATGGAGAATCAACCAATTGCCCATGGCAGAATCATTCTTGGTGAGCCTGGAAAAATGTGCCATGGGGTAGCCGTACCTAGTCATCTTGTTAAGGTGCAGCTCGACAAGATTCTCATCCCTGAAGAAAAACTTGTGAAAGCAAACCCTTCGAGCTTAGCCAACTTTGGAGCTGTTGGAGTTGGTGGATATGTGCTTCATCCAGTTTGGGCCTTCGACCTCCAGTTGTGTTGATGGAATGAGCATGCTGTTTTTTGGAGCTGAAAATATTCTGTGCAGTTCATACTTTTTGGTTAAGACAATATGAAGTGTTTTTTTTTTGTTTGTTAAGACAATATGAAGTGTTTGTACAAGAATTCCAGAATCAAGTGGTGTAATTGGATACTTTTAGAATGTAATTTTGTTTCAGAAATTCCAGAATCAAGAATTCCAGAAATTACTTTCAGAAATTTGGTCCATTTGGGTTAACCATATTGTCTTTTCCATTTGCAATATGTAATTACATCTGTTATCATACCCATTGGAGTATCAAAACGGTTACCGGCGGTTGGAATACAGTTTCCGGCGGTTGGAATACCAACAGTTTCGACTTATCATAAAAAATTGGGTTAATATAAAAACCATGCGAGTTTCAGGCTTTTTCCATTAAACAAGCAAACACCATGAATCCCAATCAAAAACCAACTAATAGTGCTGAATCAAGGTTGTTGCAGGATGCATTTGCAACAGTGAGGAGGATGGTTGCAAATGTTCCAACAATGGAGAGGGGTGAAGGTTCAAATAAACCTGAATTTGAAGAAGTGGATGAAGAGAATCCGACTGAAAAGAATGAAGAGAATGTTGAATTTGAAGACGGGGATTCCTGGAAAATACAAGTTAGGAAAGAAGGGGGTCCATACATGCCTGCAACAGAGGGAATTGCATTTTATGGGGATGAATGGGTGGTTATGGGTGGAAAGCAAGTTGGGTTTTATGGGTATAAGCTTCCCACTGAATTGAGGTATGAAGTGCAGAAAGTTCTTTCTAAATCCCTGGCATTTAGGAAGAATCAGAGGCTTCCTGTAATCCAAGCCATCGTAAGCACTATACCACCACCAATTGTGCCGGAAAATCAACCACCACCTATTGTAGAAGAAGTAGTGGAGCAAGTTAAGGTCAATAATGCAATTAGGAAAGCATACTGGGATGAACGGATTGAGCACCACAAAGCTTTGTTTTCTGATTTTGGTGATGAACCGGTCGCAGATGGCTCGGGCCATTGGAACCCCGACATGATCGCCTTCAATGCAGGCCTAAAGGATATGAAAGCCAAATACGGGCCTTTCACATATGATGAAGAGGAGGCTGCTGAGTTTATGGAGAGCACTGGTGAGAATGCTGATACTGGTGGTGCAATTGAGGGTGGTGGTGTTGCTGCTGCTAATGTTCCTGGTGCAAATGAGGGTGATGTTGCTGCTGACATTGAGATGATTGACCCTATTTCAGATTGAATGTCTCAATTTCTTGTTTAAGTTCTTGTTCTTGTTCAGTACAATGTTTGTCAGATGACTTGGTTTATTTTGGGATGTTTGTAAAAGTGTTTGTTTTTGTTTGTGTGCTTTGTTTTTGTTTATGTAATAATTTGTTCCTGGAATTTGGTTTGTGAGCAAAAGGATTCATTCATTCAAAAGTAGGATTCATTCATTGCAAACTAAAAGTAGGATTCAGAATCAAGCCATTGCAAACTGAAATTTTTCATTCATTCATAAACAAAAGGAGAGAAATAAAAGAGAAACACAAAGACATCAAAGAGAAACAGAAGAAATTACTAAACACAAAGACATCTACAAAGACATCTTCTTCTCCCATGGTGCCATTTCTTCTCTCTCCCTCATCCATTTGCTCATTGGCTTCTCACTGGCAGGAGTAATATACTCAACCGTCTTCTTATCAGGCCATTCTTTAACCCTCATTGGATGGCCAACTACAACCATCTTCAGTTTGATCACTTTTCCATTCACAACAACCCTGAATGGATTCTGTCTCTCCATTGTTTCTCTGAGTTTTTCTCTAATTGTGGTGTAGTCTTCTCACTTACAAAGCCATCATTTATACTAAACTGCTTTCACATTTCTCTAAGTAATTCATTATGCCCAGCTTTTAATTCAATCTCCATGCGCATAGTGAATTGTAGTTGACAAAGTCTAAAAGGAGAAAGAATATTTTTTGGGGTTGCTGTACTCATCTGACAAACTGGATGTTTCCGCCCAATTCTTTCTTCCCTTTGAAAATAAAAGACCTGCCAATTTCTAGGCGTGTCAAAAGAGTTTATAGGAACTGGATGTTTCCGCCCACCTTTCCTCTGTTTTCTGTTTGGTTTTTGACAAAGTCCAGCACTTATCCTATACCACTACACCACAAATTTGGCTGACAAAGTCCAACAATTATCCAATACTTATCAGAAAATCTTGAATTTAGATTTTCCTCTCAGAAAATCTTGAGATTAGATTTAGCAATTGAAGTTGAAGAGAAGTGAATTACTGAAAAGACAATTGAGTGCGCAAGTTTTCAAGGCAATTGAGTGCCTTGAAACGGTTGAGGGGAGTAAATGTAGGGAGTAATTGCGTGTAAAAATCTATTCAACGTGTAATTGTGGTAAAAATCGATACAAACAATGTAATAAATGTTGGTTTAGAGTAGCATAAGACTAGCTAATGATGGTGCATGCTCTCTATGATGTGAAGTGAAGGGCTATGATATTAGGGTAGATATAACCACCGCAAGTAAAAATTAAAATCGATACAAACAATGTGGTAAAAATTGAATTACTTTTGATAACCACCGCGTAAAAATTGTAGAGTTTTCTAGAGAGTAAAACGGTTGAGTGAACGATTAGACATGAGATGTGGCTAATTATGGTGCATGCTGGAACGCGTGGGGTGTGCAGAGTTTCCAGAGAGACATGACTTTTCAGACATGATCGGCTATAAAATCTCTAGTCAAGAGGAATTGAGAATTACTTGAGATTTTGGAGAGAAAAATTAGGAGAAAATTTAGGAAATGGCAAACACTGAAGGAGAAGATGATACTTTATACTACAGATTGGTGAGAGAATTAGCATTTAGTCTCACTGTGATAGAGATGCAAAGACTAGTAAAAGATGTAGAGAAAAATCTGTTAGAAATTGAGAGAAAGCTTGAAAGAAAGAGAGACAGAGAGGAATTTCTTAATCGAATGAAAGAAAATGCTGCAGAGTTTCAGTTGTGGATTCGGAAAAGAGAGGCAAGGAAGGACAGGAGAAGGGGCGGTGGAGGTGGTGATCATTATAGGCGGAGAAGTGAGACAGAGGAGGATAGTGAAGAAGAAGACGGCGGTTGGAATCCAGTGCATCATGATTATCCAAGCAGTTCTGAAGAAGAGAGGATCCGTAACCGTCGAAGAGAGAATCTGTTCATGATGTACTGGAAGGAGAAGACTAAGTTCCCTCGAGTCTTTCGACGTACCATGATTGAGCCCCTCCCTGAAGATGAAGAATCATCTGAATCATCTGAAAAGTTAGAAGACGAGGATGCTGATGAAGAAATGGATGAGGGTGCTGATGAAGAAATGGATGAGGACAGAGATGGGAGTGCAACTGCGAGCAGTGGAGATGATCCTGAGAACTACTTCAACCCTCCAGGAGAAGATGATCTGGATGATCATGATGATTCGGATGATTTTGGTGCCGAGGATGACTAAATTCCCTCGGATGATCTAAGTCTGAAATCATCAAATTTTGCAGGGTAAATCTTTTGTTAGCTTCGAGAGAGGTTTCAATTTATTGAAGCTTGAAGAAAAATCCTCTCGAAGACGGCCGGAGTAGTCTTTCTCTCTTTCTCTTGTTTAAAGTTGTGTTTTTTCTGTTTTTTTTTTGGGTTGAATGTTGAAATTTGGGTTGGAAATGGATGTTGGTAATTGGCTATGATGCGAAGTAGCCTGCAAAAAATTACCTGGGAAAGTTGTGAATTTTTTGGGGTTGTTTTGGGGTTGTAAATATTGTGGAATGTTTAATCAGTTTGGGGTTGTAAATATTATGGAATGAAGAATGGATATCTTTTGACCTGTAATGGAATGTTGCAGTTTATGAATTTGAATGTTTAATTTGATTGATTGATTTTCAGAGGGAAATGGTGTGATTCAAAAATTTACTCATGCTTACATCATGATGACAGATAAGTCTTTGATGTTGACTCTGTAAATATGATTTTCAGCCTTTGGAGCAAAATCCGGCCAAAATTATAGGACCGGCCAAAATTATAGGACCGACCAAAATCCGGTCAAAAATTTAAGTTAAAGTTGCAGACAAAACAGTGATACAAAAATTTGAGACAAAACATTCATTCATTTCAAACAAATTTGTTCACTGACAGAAGGGAGAAACAAAACAGAACTAACAACACCCGACTAATTTACTAACAGCACCAAGAAGGACAGCCCATAAACTTGTTCATTGACAAAACAATAAATTTCAGTTTCATTCAGTCAGGTAAAAACATTACATTCACAGTCTTCTTCTTGGCGCCACTCTTGGAGGCCTCCTGTTTCCATGAACATCAAGTAAACAACGCAAATGAGGTTCTACCTCGTTGCTTTTCAAATCTTTGGAGCCACACTTGCTTTGCCTCTTCAGCAAGAATCACAGGCTCGTCAGTCTCTTAAGTGGAACTCCTTAGCTTATTCAATTTAACCAAGACCAAATGCGACTCGTCACAAATTCTGGTTGCAGTAGTCTCTTGCAGGCCTCCTGTTTCCATGAACATCAAGCAAACAACGCAAATGAGGTTCTACCTCGAACACTCACACAATTACCGGATATTCCAAACTGCTTCTTTATATTGTGAAGCTCCACAATCACAAGTAGGATACAGTTTCTGTTCAGCCAATTGTTTGTACATCTGGGTCAGGATCTACCTGTTCGGAAATTATGCAGCACCAGTATTTTCTCTGACTATCTCCTCTTCATTATCAGCAATGTTAACTGGTTGCTTGGTTTGCTTCTCCCCATGCCAAATCCAAGTCGTATACGTCGTGTCGACACCTTTCGTTTCCAAATGCTTCTTCACTCCTTGAAAATCAAAATGTTTCCTATTTCGACAGACCCTACATGGGCAAGGACAATGATTTTCCTCAACACCATTATCAGCTGCATATTCAATGAAAAATTTCACACCAGCTCTGTACACTGCACCAAATATATCGTCTTCAAACATCCAAGATTTATATATTGACATTCTGAAGCTACCTGTGAAAGCAAACCCAACCAGAAAAACATCCATGAATACCCTAATTGATCATACCCTAACTACACAAATTCACAAATAATCCACAAATAATCAAATCAATGAAACAACAAAGCAAAACCCAACCTGTGAAATCGAAGTCACCCTCTCAATCGACAAAAATTGGACCAATTTTTCCAGGGTTTCTATAATTTGGGTTCAGTTGAAAGAAATCGAACCCAAAGGGTTTTAAAGAGAAGATCGAAAGAAATCAGCCTCTCAACTATCGATCCTTCATGTCTTGATTCTGCCGTTGAGGGTTTTAGAAGAAGATTGAAAGAAAAAAAATTTGAATTTTTTTCGGTTCTGCCGTTGAGGGTTTGGAGAGGCTCGAGGCTCGACTGAGTTTAATGTGTCTGAAAATGGCAATGAGAAATGGTTAAGGCAGTTTTAGGTTCCAAACCTAAAATGGTTCTGGTTCGACAAGATTGGGGTAGCTGACTAGGCAGTTTTAATTCATTCTGGTTCTAAACTTTAAAGTGGTTCCCGTATTCTGGTTCTCCCATCAGATGGTTCTGGGGCTTAAGTTATCCTAGGGTTCTAGCTCTTTTAAATGGTTCCAAACAATTACCTAAAATCATTAAATTCATTTTTGCTTTTCCAAAATTTCTAAAATAATATAGATGTGTTGCAATTGCTGAATTAGTGCTGCTCATGTGTTGCAAAGATTGGGTTGATTTTGGTGGCATCAAAATTTGGGGTGAAGATAGTAGTTTTCAAAAATTTGCAGCACAATTTGGATGTGTTGCAACACATATCAAAGTGATGAGGAGTTATTATGATTTCTACACTTAAACTTTGCAACACTTCCCATTTAAAACAACATTATATGTATGCTGCTAAATTTGCAGCATGCTATTTGTGCTGCTAAAATTATAAATGTTGCTAATCAGAATGTTGCTAAATCCCCCATTTCTCATAGTGGTGGAAGAACTGGACTTAAATACAGTCGAAACTCTTTAAATTAATAGCCTTGGAACTGGAGAAATTTATTAATTTAGAAAGATTATTAATTTAACGAGTTAAATTTTAACTTGTCCAAGCCTAGTTGGGATCACCAAAATCTATTATTTTAGAGAGATTATTAGTTTAACGAGTATTAATTGTATGTAACAATTGGTGGGCTATAATCTAAATACTAGGTGGGCTAAAAACATATTGTAAGATAAACTTGGCCTACAGGGACTATGGATTGGATGTCGAAGATGGAGCTAAATGCCCAGTCATGTTAGCTTTGCTGTCTGATGATGAATTTACAAGATGTTAGGCCTACCAGGCCAGCCGTAAAAACAGCTCGAATAATTCTTAGGAGTTGTGGCTAGCCCAATTCATTGTTGTTTGCAACGATCTGGCATTCAAAAGCCAGCTAACAACACCTCCAAAAAGCCTAGCCCTTTTTAGGAAGGGAAACACAGACACTTCTTGGACGAATTTACAGGATGTTATTACCAAAAAATGGGAAAGCATATCATGAATCACGAACACGAGGTTTTTGTTTCTTACCAAAAAATAATAAGCATGAGTTTAGCATTTTCTTTAGAAAAGATTAGCCATTACCTCTCAGAAATAATTAGTTAGTAAACAGGTTGGTAGGTAAGATTTGGGTGTTTCCATGTGTCCAGCATCATCATCATGGTTCATTAAACTAGAAAACAAAAGATTCCCAACTCTTTAATATAAGCATGAGTTCAAAATGCTTTCATGTATACACAGACCAAAACATTATACAAGTTCTTGACAAGTTGAACAGGTCTTTACAGAGATTAGTTGATCACTCATACTGTAAATCAAAAGAAACATGGGATCCATTGCAACAGATAGGTACGTTTTCTTTTTTAGTAACTTCTAATTTATGTTCATATGAGTTTGGATGTAGAGATGTCTATGAATTAGTCTGTTTGGTTCTGCTGTTGTAGTATGTATGCAGTTGTTACGGGTGCAAACAAGGGAATCGGTCTTGAGATTGTTCGACAATTGGCCACCAAAGGTGTGACCGTTGTGCTGACAGCAAGAGACGAAAAGAGAGGGTTAGATGCGGTTTCATTGCTTGTCCAATCCGGGTTAGAGAACGTAGTTTTTCACCAGCTTGATGTTCGAGATCAATTTAGTGTTGATTCCTTGGCTGTATTTGTCCAATCCCAATTCGGGAGACTTGATATCTTGGTAAACAATGCTGGAGCGTTAGGGTTTGCAGTTGATGAGGAAGGACTGAGGGCCTTGAACATTGATCCAGCATCTTGGGTAAGCTTAATTCTTAAGGCTTATCTTGAATGATTAGAGCTTTTACAAAGTATGCAGATGATGAGATTAAGGATTGCTGCAGCTCTCTGGTAAGGCTACGGAAGCGGTCAAGCAAGGAGTGATTCCACAACCATACGCAGAGGCTGTGGAATGCCTTGACACAAACTACTATGGTTGCAAAAGGGTTACAAAAGCTCTTTTGCCTCTTCTAAAGCTTTCTAAATCAGGCGCAAGAATAATAAACGTGTCTTCGCGTAGATCGAAACTCAAGGTAAGTCTGCAAACTTTGTTCGACATGTTATCTTAGATCTATTTTGAAGCTAAGTTGATTACAGTGACTAGTTAAGAGGGTAACAAAATTAACTTTGGTTTTATTCTTTAAATTCTTCTAGAGGATTCCGAATGAACAAATTCGAAATGAACTGGGCGATCTAGGCAATCTAACAGAAGAGAGAGTGGATAAAATAGTCGAAAAATTCCTGCATGATTTAAAACAAGGGATGCTTGAAGAAATGGGATGGTGTCTCATGCTACCAGCGTACAGCATCTCGAAGGCTGCTCTTAACGCGTATGCTAGAGTTGTTGCAAAGAGGTATCCTAACATGTTCATAAATAGTGTTCATCCTGGTTATGTCAATACCGATATAAACTGGCATACAGGAACTATGTCTGTCGAAGATGGAGCTAAAGGCCCGGTCATGCTGGCTTTGTTATCTAATGGGGAATTCTCAGGATGTTACTTTGATCAGACTGAGAAGTCAAGGTTTTAGATCAGCCATGAGCCATGCATTTCAAATGAGAACTGAATGTCTCATATATTTACTCAAGAATCATGTGTGCTTTGAATTGTTTAAATTTCGTCCAGTTTGAAGTGTGGTCGAACTTCTAGATTGTACCTTGCACAATAAGAGAAGAAATCTTTATATCATTTGCGAAGTTGGTAAATGATTTGAATTTAATAAAGTGTTATACAATTTTTTGTTTCTAGAAAATCATGAAAACTTTCTAAAATTTGTATCTAGAAGTCACTGAAAAACTGTCAGGGAGTCACCTGCAGTCTCTAAATTTTCAGATAATAAGAGTCACTGAAATGTCATTTCACTACCCCTATTTATTTTAGGGGCTTGGTTATTTTTTATTGGGGCTTGAAAATTTAAACCAAACCCAAGTCCAATTATAAGGGGTGGCTAAATTCGATTAACATGTATTAATCAGTTACAAATTTAATTAACCTACCACGAATCACCCATTAATTTACCACTGGTTCTCCTTCTCAATTTCAGTTACAAAAATAAACTCCCACTCCTCCTACTACTCTTACTCCTCCATTACTTCTCATTCTCAAAACCAAACTCTCTTATTCTCAAAAGCAAACTCTCTCTCCATTACTTTCTAAAAAAACTCGAATTTTCTAAAATTCGAGTTTTATTATTTCGACATTAGAGACGTGGCTAGTAATGTATAATCATTAGGAGATGATTTAACAATTACTTACAAGAGTAGGAAAGGAAAGAAGAAATCAAAATTAATGAAGGAGAAAGTCGTGAAGAAGACGACGAACAACCGAAGGAAGAAATGGACGAATCTTGGGCCATAATTAAGAAGTAGGTTACTCTAATATCCTTTGAAGGTGTGGATATACGATCACTCTCCTAAACTGATGGAAGAGAATAAAAAATGGAGGGTGAACCCTGTATGGGAACCAGATCAACCAAGAGGCAAGAGGTTGCGGGTGATCGGTTAAAGGGTAAGAAGGATTGGTTGCTTCGTGTCCGCCAAAGATTGGATACCATGACCACGGATGAGGTAGTTTTGACCCCTACAGGGAGGATAGAGTACTGGGAAAAAAAAACATAAAGAGAACTACCTTCTTTTTACAATGTCCCTTTGTTTCACCCCCTTTGGGTATGTTCAAGATCGTTCAATTGACCCCAAAGGTGATGGATGTTTCAGAGTGGTGAGGGAGAACTCAAGTGCTAATATCAAGCGTATTGAGGTAGTTTATAATCCGGAGCCTGAAAACGAACAACGAACTTCAAAATTTGATGAACATTATTTTGTGGAGCATGCAGAGCTTTGATGAGAGCACAGCCGAATACATGAAATTGTACTAGGAATTCACGCATAAATGTGATGCGTAGGGAAGACATTGTTCCTCGTGGCCGGAAGAAAAAAATACCTTCATTGATGAATCGTCATTGTACAAGTTATGCACATTTTGCGTCTATGTTATTGGTTTAAGATTCATACTTACATGACTCAAATATCTTAATCTGCTGCAATTTTAATGATAATAGAAGGAGCGGTTGAAAGATGTCCTCAAGTGGTTGTGTTTGAAAGAGGATCGAGAAGAAGACTTGACCCATGATGGACTGAAAGGTCATGTTCAACACATGGATATAACAGAGGCGAAGCATATATTTAAGGAATTACGATGCCAACCAAAGAGGACTCATGGTTCAATTAGCGGCACTCGATCAGGAAACTGGACAAGGTGAAAGTTCTAAACGAGGTCATGGTCGTGGTCGTGGTGAAGGCAATGAGAGTATCATTGAATATGGTTGAATTATACTTGTTTCGTTTCTCGTTTCGTAGGTTGAAGCATTTTTTTAATGATATTTGGGTAACACTTGATTGGTTTTGGTTTATCTTTTAGTTTGGTTTTTTTCTCTTTTTTTAAATGCTTGATTTGTTTAAGATTTTATAAACCCTTCATTGTCTATGATATACAACGACTCTAACAATGGTTTTTTAAAAACCTTGTAAATACAGTTAGAGTCGTCATGATATTATCAACTACCTTGACGATTCTGTCATAATCAAAGTTGTTTATCATGGATGTTATACTACAAACGTTATGATTTAACTTGTTTTTGGGTAGAGAGCTGGTTTCTCTTACAGCTAAATCGTCATGGTTTTCGTCTTTCAAAACTACAAACCACCCAGAGTTGCCATTCTTAGGAGTTGTCATGCATGGTCTTGTGTTATAACCTCAACGATTATTCATTTTTGTACAAGGTTTACACACAGAGTCGTCAGAGACTCTGTACTCATACCCTGACGATTCTGGGTGATTTTTTTGTTTTGGCTTGAGTTGTTTTTCGACGAATTTAACATACAAACACGACTTCCGATCATTGTTTTGAGCTCTGAGAATCATGTATACCATGTTTGAACATTTTTGAAAAACACTAATTTCCCTCCTGAAACTTTTTTTTCTCCTTCCTCTCTGAAACAATAATTTAACTTTTTTTTAATTAAATCTAACTTGCTAATCTAATTATAAAATATGCTAATTAGATCACCTGTTTAGGCTAGGATAGTAGAGTTGTTGAGCGAGTATTGTTAAAATATGCTTGGCCAGGTAAAACGTTTCAGCATCCCATAAAGGCTTTTGAGCATGTAACATGTGCTAGACATGCTTTCTTATAGCATAACAATAGCAATATCTTCTTTCTTTTTTTGGAAAAGAGGCTAACAACTTCAGTAGATATAATGATAATACCGATTTAAGAGATCGGAAACCTTACAGAGAATTTTCAATATCACATTACAGTCATACAATTTGAATTTGTAGTATCTCCACCAATTCTCACCTATCAATTCTATCTTTCCAATTCTTAAAACAGTTTCAAAGTACCTCTCTCGCAATGAAGAGGACCAAACATTTAGGGCCAAACTGATTTCGAAAACAAAACCAATATGTATCAAGGCTACTAGATGTGATGTTATTGTTTTGTGTTATTTATACATTTGAACCGATGTTGATGACAAACTCAGATTTCTTCCTTGCAAAAAAAAAAAAACAGCCAGTACGTGGAAGAGCGACCACAGATCCATGGAACAACACCATAAAATACAAAGACCAGTGATAAATCCTTAATCGGAAAGGAAAACAGAAAAAAGTAAAACAGTAGAAGTGTAGATCCAAGTGAGAGAGAGCAAGAGATGGTGTTTGATCCGCTCAGATCTACTCCAAAGCTTTTGGAGAGAGAGCGAGAGAGAAATTTTTTTGAAGGACATAGCAATACCAATGTTAATGAAATTCACCGCCCTATGATTACTGATTAAGAGTTAACCAATATGGGTTGGCTTTTGGGTTGTAACATTTGCTAGATCTGTTTTGAAATCCGTAGATCGACACTAAGACTAGTTAGAACTACAATTTTATAATTATCTATCCACAATGCTTGTTCAGATCTCAAACTTTATCTAATTTGGAACTGATTTGTAAGAAAAATTCATGTAGGGGTGTAGGTCTTCCAGGATCATTTTCACTTTCAAGGCTCAAGACCCTTGTTATTATGTGATTTAAATTTTTGTAAAACAAAAAAACTAATCTCCAAGATCTTTTCCAACTGCCGGTTATAGAAGAATTGTGTTTGAAGATAATATTATGAAAACATGAATGAAAAGAATTGGGTTTGGAGGATAGTATTTACGAAAACACGAATGCAGGTGAATTCTTTTATCGATTTCCTCTACAGTTAAGGTTCTAAAGTTGCACGTTTCTACCTTAAATGTATTGTGTTGATAGATTGAAAGCAACACAATACCTTAATGATGAAGTTGTGCAACCCTAGAACCTATAACAATAGAGATAATCGATTGAAATGCTGGACCCACATATTCATGTTGTTACAAATCTAATCATTCAAAGCAATTTTTCCAGAACCAGGCATTTACAAAATAACTAAGAGGTTAAAAAAAATCACAAAGTTAAATCGCGTAATATTAAGGGCTTTGAGCCTTGCAAGTGAAATTGATCTTGGAAAAAGTAAACTCCCACATGAATCGTTTTTACAGAGCGGTTCCAAGCTAGTTAGATTTTGAGATTTGAACAAGCATTGTGAATGCGATAATTTTATTGTGTGTTTCATATAAACCTTATCAATATCATCGTCAATAAAATCACAAACCAGAAGTCCATTGGTTTTTCATCTCTGTGTTGAAGAAAGTTCCTACTATATCAAAAATGCATTTCTTAACAGTCGTCTTATTCTCGAAAAATATTTTGTCAATGTTAGTGTGAAACAAACTCTAACACACATTCATGGTATGAATCATCCTCGCGTTCAATTTGATACCATCATTGACTCATATTAAAAATATCAGTCGATACTTTATTCCTAAGTCTTTTTTGGATAAAACTCATAATAAAAATACGTTTGATTTTCGAAAAGGATGTCATCTAGTATAATAGAGATCCTAACAATAAGGGAGGACGTCTATTATTTTAATACTCACTTTGCTTCTGTTTTTTAGTCCGCTTATGCATTCCAATATTTGTAAGTATTAGTAACTTATATATATAAAAGTAAAATCACTGTGTCCACAAAAAATTCTCCATTGATCGTAGGATAAACTTTCTTAGTGTTGGTTCTGCACCAGTAGATTATGGAGTTTCTCTTACTAAGTCTTTACTATATTTTGAGGCTGGCATGGAGAGTTGATTTTGGTTTCAATGACAGCAAAACAAAAAACGTTACGTATTTTGATCCAAAAAACTTCATCAAAAATAAAAATATTTCTATCATTAAAATTTTTTTTATCATCGCATTAAATCTATTTTTCCCACTTTAACAATTACTTGTGGGTTTTGTTGTTGAAGCTAAAGTTTTACATATACCACAATGATACGGGACGTATTTGCAAGTCAAGTATATTTTGAGATTCTGGCATATCTTTGATATTTATTTTATTGTATTATTAGTTATTAGGATAATTAGTTTCCCTTATCTTGTTTAGAAGGTTTTAGACTTTAGGGTTTTATGTTTCCTGGCTATAACTAGCCGATTCCATCATCATTGTAGGCAGCTGCGGCTCTCCATTGTTATCAAGTTAATGAAACCTTTGAGTTGTTTGGTTTATACACCATTGTTATCTTCTTTTAACTCTTGGATTAGAGTATTATCGTTCTTATTGGCTCCTGGATTGGAGTTGTGTTACTATTTGGGTCCTATTACCGGAGTGGATTCTCCGTGTGTCGATTGTTTCAAATCGCTTCCGCTTGTGCCGTATCAGGTGGTTACCAGAGCAGTTTTCCTGTGAAGTTCATCTGTGGGTTTTTTCACCTAGAAGGATTGGTTGAGGAGTCCCTTGATTTCTAGGTTTTATCAAAAAAAAAATTAAAAAAAAAAATAGAAGAGAAATCAGTTTCTATGTTGCTTGTTCATCATTGCCACTGCGTACTTCATTGTTGGGTAAGTCTCTCGTACATCAATTTCTGGCTTGATGTTGTTTCTTTGATTTGCGAACCCTAGTTTGTTACTAAAATTGGAAGGAAAAATAGGTTCTTTTATTCAAGTTCAGAGAAGGAAATTAAGCGTTGTTCTTTTACTGCAGCCTTTAGGCATAGTCCCTTTAATCATATAGGGCAAGGTCAATATAAGCCTGACCCATTTTCTATACTACAGACTTGCCCGTCTATAATATAAACCTAGTCCATTTCATGTTCCGTATACAGCATCAGTGAGTCCGGGGTAGTCCGGGAACGTCATAGTGCGATGAGAGAACTTAATGTTAAGTTACCTAAGTTTATTGGAATTGTTAGTGGGAATGCATGTTGTTTTATTATCGATGGTGGTTGCATCGACAATTTGGTGTCAAGAAAGATGGTAGAGGCCATGGAATTGGAAATGGATTGGTACCCCCACCCGGATCAAATTGAATGTGTCAACACTGGAGTTATAACTTGTGTTGGAGTTTGCAGATTTCCATTTTCATTTGGTAAATGTTATTCCGAATCGATCATTTATGAAGTGGTTGATATGGATTTATGTGGTATTGATATCGTGTTGGGAAGGCCTTGGGTTTCCGAGGTCGGCGCCGTTTATAGAAATTTGGAAAATTCGTATGATTTTATGTGGGGAAGAACAAAGGTATTTCTACACCAAGGACCTAGACCTTCGCAAGGAGCTGTAGTAGTAGAGGCTAAGGTAGTTATTGGTGATACTTCTGAAGTTAGTAAGGTACCTCAGTGTGTCCCTTATGAAGAACCATTTGCAAGGTACTGTGAAATGCAAAAAATATCTTATAGTTGCTCTCATGATTACTGTACGAGTAGAAAATCTGCATAGGTACTCGTGGTACCACATCAGATCTACTCGCACATACAGAATTTAATTGTGGTTTGCAGTCCGAAGACAGCTAGAACAGCATCAAGGATGCTATGAGCAGTAATTAAAAGCTAAGAGAAGCAACAAAGATA
>JAJJMA010030605.1:53653-74285 GCA_023529015.1 Papaver nudicaule
GAAGGGCATTTCAGTTGATGAAGTTTCAGCAGCCATCGACTCATATGGTCTGTATATCTGTATCAGCCATCGACTCATATGTTCCACCGAAGTTTCAGCAGCCATCGACTCATATGTTCTTACGAGGTATAGAACCGGTAAACCATCATTCTCCTTCTCTTTCTTTGACTAATAATTTTAGGTGGAACAACCATAGGTTGTAGCAACTAGTTACTCGATGGGTTAGTTATAAATGAACTGAACGTGTTCTTTTTTTTTTTATATTTGAAGGGTCCGCATTGATTGATCTACTATTTGGACCTTGATTCAGTAAAAGGCTTATGTAATAGCTGCAATCCGTGAATACTTTATGTGCTGTCACATTATGCTACAAAATACAAATGAGCCTCTTTACAAGTTTGCGTAATTCTGTCTGCTTATATAGATTACTGTCCAATACACTTATTACATATTAGTATCAGTGGATAATGATGCACATTAGCTTCTTACATCCTGTTGCAGTACGCTTACTAATATTTTTTTATTTATTTAATATTAGTTTCAGCATCGTCTTTCGGAGCATGAAACAGAACAAACAGCCTTGTTCCTAGTATAAATTACTCTGGGGAAGGGTGCCTGGCACTCCCAAAGCTTAATCTTCAGTTTCTGACCCTCATGATTCTTGTGGCAGGTCCTTCATGGTGTAATCCTTCCTTGGAAAGGCTATAATTGGATTTGAGTTGGGGATATTGGCAGAAGAGTTGACAAAGGAAATTGATTTAAGAGAATGTTCACCTAGTCAATCTGATGGGAAGGTACATATCTATCTCATGCTCAAATATGAGTATTACAGAACTAGGTTATACAAGTATGGATGCTGAAACTAGATAGGTTTTATGTATTAGAGAACAAGAACACTGGTTTTCAGTTATTTGGATGTATGAATTTTCTTAGTTTTTTTGGCTAATTGTAAGAACTAGTTTTTAGTTTTTTTTTGCTAAGTGTAAGAACAGAGTATGCAATTTTTATAAGTGTATGAAGTTTTGATTTTGGCTAAGTGTCAGAATTTTTTGAAATGTCTATTGAAATTCTATCTAAACTAAAAAAAAAAACTTTCTATTGACCATGACAAAAAAGACTGGCCTGTAGACCAGGTCAAAGATTGGCCGAGCTGACCAAAACTGACCAGGTCAAAGTCAAGCTTGGTCTTTTTTGACCTGGTCATTTTTTTTGACTTTGGTAAAAAATTAGAAACGGTAATGAGCCGTTGCTGGTAAAAATATCTGAAACGGTGGATAAGTCGTTGCTGATTAAAATTCGAAACGGTTCTTAAGCCGTTGCGGGCAAAATTAAGCAACAGAAAACTGGCCGCTGCGGGCAAAATCTAGCAACGGCTGAACTGGTCCGTTGCTAGTACCGTTGCTACCCATGAGACGCAACGGCAACATTACCGTTGCTAAAATTCGTCACACCATGAATCGCAACGGCCGTCCCCCGTTTCTAACACTTTTAGCAACAGATGAACACCGTTGCTACCCCCCAAATATGGTGTAGTGAGCAGCAGCAGAATCAACAACACCCACATCATCCACTTCCCCCATCCGTAAGTCGAACCAATCATCCACCATCAATTCTTGCTCTTCATCAGCAGCCACCAGCTCATCAATAAAGTTTCCTACATGAAAATGGTCTGCTTCATGTACATGTTCTTCTTCTTCTTCTTCTTCTTCTTCTTCTTCTTCTAGGGGTTCAGGTTTTGCTTCCTCCGCATCATCATTGGAGGGTATACCTTCAGCGGGTGGCGCCGTTTCCATTTATATAAGCTGACGTTGCATCCGGGCTTCTCTTCGCACCCTCCTTTGGTACTCTTCAACTCAGAATCGTCCTCCTGCTCTCTTCTGCGTTTCTTGCTCTCTTCCTCACTGTCATGCTTAATTCTCTGGCCTACTTCCAAACAACCGACATAATCGGAAGCACGCTTGAGAATCTCTTTTGCTTGATCCAAGCTGCATCTATAGATAATGTTGTTGAAAGCAATCAACGGATTGAATGGATGTGAAGTAGCATCAGAATGTTCGGAGCTCCTCTGCTCCGCAGAGTCAGACCTTTTTCTTTTCCCCTTTCTGTTACGTTCTGCTTCTGAGTACTTTTGGCTATTCGATGTCATATCCTAAAATTTTTTCATACATTCATACATTCAAATTAATATAAACAACATTATATTCAAATTAATATAAACAACAGAATCAACGACATCAATACTAGACATTTGAAACAGACCAAAATAGGGCTGCACAAAACCGACCCCACCCGCTGGCCCGACCCACACCCGCCGGTTTTTACCCGTACCCGACCCCACCCGCCTAAGCACGGGTTGACTATGACTTAAAGGTTTTAATACCCGCCATAAGTTGGGTCGACTATGACTCTCTACTTCTGAAACCCGACCTCACCCGCTCACCCGCCCAAGATTATTAGTACCCGTAGTTTTCCCATACTACTCATTACAACCATTCAATTCCTTTAAAGATAATATCATTTACCTCGACAGACTACCCTATCTCGGTATCTTCTCCCCTCTCCTCTCTTTACTTATCTTTCTAAGCCTTGAACAGAACCTTTACAGCCACCACCACCAATACCGATGATGATTTTAATTCTCTTTAGGTGTTGATATTGATTTTCATGAATAAAATAGCATTTCTATGAATTGGTAATTCAAATATATTTGAATGAATTAGATATAAACTCAGGGCAATTCAGATCGAAAAGTTGCTAGCAATTCAGATCTAAACTTCAAATCAGTGGCGTCACCAAGAGATGAATTTGTTTACATTTCATCAATTGAACAAAAAGAAGAAAGCCGTGGTAACGAAGAGATTGTATATTGACTATTTGTGATTTATAGATCTAAGATTGAAACAGAAATTTCAGGTATCTGTGATGGGATTCTTGAGTTACTTGATACTAGATAATTCCATCTGCATCTTTTAGTGATTCTAAAGTATTTTATTTAAAAATCAAAAGTAATTATAAGTATAACAACGAAATTTGAACCAATGGGGGTTTGTTGTCTGTTTTCTATACAGAGGGTTTGAACTTTGAATCGTTTGATGGTGAAAGACGGGTATACCCGCACTCACCCGCACCCGACTCGGCCTAATGTTGGGTCGGGTGAAAACCGACCCGCCGTAGGTTGGGTTGGGTGCGGGTGACAAAAAAATTTACCCGCCTTCGGCGGGTTGGGTGTGGGTAGGTGCCAAAACCGACCCAACCCGACCCATGTGCACCCCTAGACCAAAACCCTAAAATTTTCATAAAAACAATACTGAAATCAAACACATCTGGAGATCATAATAACGTAAACCAAACTAAACCCATGTCATGATTTCATCTAATTTGTTAATTAAAAATCTAATTAAACAGAGCAGCACTAAAAGCATTGAGTGAGTAGAAATAGACCAACATAACAAAATTTCACTTCATGCATCTTGATTTCACACCATCTATCATGATTCCACTTCATTTTTAGCATTTAACTTCATTTATTACTAACGGATTCACCATGCAACATGCAAAGGCAGTTGAAAAGTAAAAGAACCCAAAAGTAAAGACCTTACCTTTTCGAAAAAGAGATTGATGAAGGCTGAATATTCGTCTCTGAGAGAGAAATAGATTTCCTCCTTAATCAAGCCCTGAATCTCCTTGAAAGCAACTTTTTTTTGGGAGCTTTAAAGTCTGAATATTCTTGTCTGAGAGAGAAAGTGAGTGCTTCCAAAAGCAGCAGATCTTTAATGAAAGGTGTGTTTGTTCTTTAGCACTAAAATAATAGTAGTAAAGTAGATGATGTTTGGTGGTACCCACCGGGGTGTAAATATAATGTGTGTTAGCATTGGGGTGGAATAAATGAAGTGTAAACCAAGTGTAAAAAGACTATTAATCAATTGTCAACAGAGTTAGCTAAGCATATAACAAACCTTAAAAGTTACCAACCAACAACAAGGGGTGTAAAACTGTAAGCAAAAGTAGAAGGAAAAGTACAGATTATTTCAAATTCTCAGGGGTGCTCCAATAGGTGAGCAAAGCTCAAAGATGTGGTTCTTCCTCTAAAATATCTTGAAAACTGCCTTCAGCTGGTACATCTGCACTGTCTACACTGATAGTTAGTCTTCTTGAGGGATGCATAGGAACCCAGTAGGCTGGCTCTTTCAAATCCTTGGAATAAAAGACTTGGGTAGCCTGTTTCGCGAGAATCACAGGCTCATCTGTGATATCATTTTTCTTCTTCATTCTTGACAGATTAACCAGAGGATAATCTGAATCCTTACACATCTTGACTCCAGTCTCCACCTTCACCCAATCACAGTAAAACACATCTTCTTTAAATGAACCATAGTTCAACTGTAGGATTTGTTGGATCACCCCATACCACCTGGCTTTCACAGTCACGGGCTCTTTATCAGTTCTTTTGCTCCTAAAAGTTGTGTCTGCAACCATGGTAACACCACTATCCTGGGTCCTAAGCTTGGCCTCAAAAGCTTGGGAACAAAAAACATATCGATCCATTCACACGGTATCTTTCAATATCCCTTACCTCGTCCGGACCTTTAAGGTAATCCCACAAGAGACCATCCATATTCTGTTCATCCCTAAGCTGCGAAAGCGCAGAAAACCCATAAATCAAAATTAATGCCACCTAAATTTTTCTGACAAACCGGTTCTACAAGGCATACCTTGTTGTACAACCATGAAAGGAAGTCGGTTTCAAACTGGACCAAGTCTACTCCAACGTCTGAATGGCCGGTGCGGTAATCCCTGAACATAAATATATAGCATACTTTTAATACCAACCCATTATCAATAGAAATTCAGTGTCCATACAAACAGAAATTATATAACAACAAATACCTATAATAATCGTCTAGTTCCGGCTGACAACGCTGAAATATTAGCCACCGACGTATCTGAACCCATTGAACATGGATCAAAAAAAACTTCTTTATCTCCAAGAATGGAACCCTCATCGCTGAAATCAGATTCTTTATCCAGAAAGGCAGCCCAATTGGCTTTGTGACCTCCTTCGGCTCTAGCTTTGGCTTGCTCCATTGCATACCTAACAGCCTCATTTAGAATGATAGAATTTGTAATTGACGCTTCAATGTATCTCTTGTTATGGCAAAGGCCTTTGCACTCCTTCTTTGCCCTGATACAGTATGCACATGTAAATTTCAGTACAAAACTCCCAAAAAAATGCAAAAAAAAAAAATGAAGGGGTAAATTGGTGAAACGAAAATTCACCTCTCAAGTGGGTACATCCATCGGAACCTAACCAGTCCACAAACCAAGGCTTCTTCAGCCAGATGAACCATGTTGTACACGCTTATATCAAGAAATGAAGCCGAGAAATACTTTTCGAGCACGCACATGGCCTCTGCAATCATCCACTTAGCCTGTCTCAGATCTTCTATTTTAACGACCTTAGAGCACAGCAATCTAAAATACAAACTGACTTTGCTGAAGTGCAATTCGAAGGTGTTTATGTCCAGGAAAGGCATGCAGAGCAGGTAGCAAGTACTCAATCAAAATATGATAGTCATGAGATTTTAAGCTCAGCAACCTATCCCTACTCACATTGTTGCTCAAGTTTGAGCAAAAACCTGAAGGGAATTTCAGATTTCTAATGATCTGGCAAAAATATTTCTGCTCTTCTTTAGACAAAACCCACACCGGGGTGTTTACTATCACATTCTTAAATTTCTTCGTTTTCCACTCTTCAATGTGGAGCTTTTTCTCACGCAATTCATCATGATTATCCCATAACCTTTGAGCCTTACTTCCATCATCAAAGAGAGCGTCATAAATGTGTTCCATGACGTTCTTTTCCGTGTGCATCACGTCGATAGAATGAAATATACCCAGATTGTTATACGACTCAAGTTCCCAAAAACAACACTTCCTATTGAAAATACCTGTTCCCAAACCAGAATTATTCCTCTGATCAATACCACTATCCTCTAACTCATAATCACCCTCAACCTCAGTCTCAGTCTCATCATCAGACACGTATCTCTGTCTTTTACCAGCCTTGCGTTTTTGGGTCTTACCAGGTATGTAATGAACATCTTTCAATAACTCGAGCGACTCATCGTTAGTTAGTCTCTTTGGCGCCAACTTTCTCTCCTCTTTGTCCAATCCCAAGAATTTCCCATCCCTAAAGGTGTGCCTGCTCTTGAGGAAAATCCGATAGTTAGTGTACAATACCTTCCTAAATCCTATGCCCATATGAGTACATCGAGTTTTGTCTGCACAGACAACACATCCATTGTACCCATGAACTGTTCGTCCACTTAAAATACCAAGAGCAGGTAAATCATGAATCCCAAACATTAGAGTTACTCTCACGATAAAATACTATTTTCTGAAAGAATCCCAAACTCGCCTTCCGTCTTTGAAGAGAGTTTTTAAATCATCGACAAACACCTGCATAAATACATCAATGTCTACACACGGTGACTTGCGACCAGGTATCAACATATTGTATATTTGGAATTCAGTCTTCATACACAAAGAAGGTGGAAGATTATAAACCACAGATATGAGAGGCCAACAACTCCAACCTATATTCGACTGGCCATGGGGATTAAACCCATCCGTCGATATTCCAAGGTAAACATTTCTGCCTTCCGCTGCAAAATCCGGGAATTTTTCCTTGAACTTGCGCCACTGAAGTGAATCGCACGGATGACGCATATAACGACGAGAAACTGCCGCTCGGTTGTGCCAATCCATGAAAACTGCCGCTCGGTTGTGCTATCAAAAGAAACTGCCGCTCGGTTCCGCTTGGTCCTAGAGGAAAGTATCTTAGCACTAACATAGGTTCTTTTGACACCTGCATCTTCCCGTCGAAATCTTTGAATTCTTTAAATCTTTTAACTTGGCACACTCAACATTGCTGAAGATTTTTATCTACATTGTGATACAGCATACAATGATTCGGGCAAACATGAATAGCCTTGCATTACATTCCCAGATCCTTTAGCATCGTCTTCGTAGAATCATAGTTTTTAGGGAAATTGTTTCCAGGAAGCCACTTTCCTAACAGAATCAACAAACTATCCATACAATGACCAGAGAATTTATATGTTTCCTTTAGATTATGCAGTTCTACGATAACACCGAGGGTTGAGATACCTTCGGATGCTGGGTGCAACTGCTTCCTTGCCAAATTTGAGTACTTAGCATAACGCTCCCCCATATCCACTCTTGTTCTTCACAGACTACTTGCTCATAAGGGTCAGCATGAGGACAAAAGTTGGCAGCAGCATAAGCATCCCAGTCGAAATTAGGAATTTCTTCTTCTGCAACCTTCTCCTTCTCCACAGAACGACTAGTTGAACTCTGACCCACCAATTCCTCACCATGCAAGTACCAAGTGTTGTACGTCCTCAAGATACCCGTCTCGTACAGATGCTTTCGAACAATATTCCATGGATGCCGAACCTCATTAGCACACTTCTTACATGGGCAAGCACAACCAGATGAATCCCCATTGGCTGATGCAAAGTTGAGGAACTCTCTAACCCCCTCTCGATATTTTGGGCCAAATAGGTCTTTTTCAAGCATCCAATCTTTATTCCCCAACATCCTACATTACCAAATTGAAATATGCTTCATGTTACCAAGTTCATCAACTAAAGATACAAATACTAACAATCATAAACTTTCACATACAAACCCCACATATGTACAAATCAACAAAAAATCTATAACCAAATACAGATCCGAAAAGATGTAGATACTCATACTCTAATTTTAAATCAGGGAAATATGTAATTGCTGGATGAATTCAGTTATTCAATTGATGTTCATATATTGAAATTAACATAAATAAATGAATCTTAAATCAGTGAAATACCTAATTGCTGAATGAACTCAGATTCCTCTTAAATCAGTGAAATACCTAATTGCTGAATGAACTCAAATTCAAATTCTAAATCTCAATCCATAATTCTATGAGAAATCGATTTGATAATTAAACTAATATCAAATCGAGGTTCACATAAGAAGTAACTGATTGAAGGATGTTGATGATGTTTTCTCAAGCTGAAACTCAGACTCAAACGAAGGATTATCCGCTGAAAAAAAAGGGAAAGGAATTGAATGTTAGGCGATGAAATCCGTGGAGGTGAAGACGAATAGAAGTTATGTCTCAACTGTTTTCAGCTAGACACATTAACTTCTTTCTCTACCCTATCACCAAAACTCGGACAAAATAAATGAATTCATTTTCAGTGATTTTTCTTTATTGTTTTCTGATTTTAAAAATTTATCTCAAATGTTATTCAACATGATTCCGTTGAGATAAAAAACAGGTTCTGTTACGCTGGTGGGGTTGAAATTTCATCACACCAAAAGTTGGGCGGGGAAAAGAAAAGTCGAGGCTAACTTAGGAAGTTCACCGAAATATTGAGGGTAGGCGGGTAATTGCACCAACAAAAACACGGAGCATTGTAACAGATCGCATTTTCAGTAACCATTGAAGACGTTACGAGCTTCCCAACAACGTATACCCGTTGCTGAAATGCAAACCGTGACTAATGCTGCTGTTGGTAAAAACTGGATTTCGTGTAGTGGTTATAATATGATGACTTGCTGAGTGTTGAGTGCCAAAGGTGTTTACTGCTTTCTTTAGTAGAATTGTAAAGCATGATAATGATTACTAGAATGTTATACCTGTTTTGCACTGAGCACCCTTCGGGATGATGTGCTCACTCGTTTCCACTTCGATTTTCAGTTGTCAGAAGAGATGGTGCACGTGAAGAGTTACGTTTCGTAGTTCAACGTTTAAATCGAATTAGAGGTCTTTGTGTAAGATTTTCATCTGAATTCTCTGTGAAATTATAACAACAACAGATTAATATATTTATATCACTTGAGAGATTTCCATTTATGAATATCAGAGTGCTTGGGTTTCTCTTAAGATTCTTCTATAATTAAGTATTTTAATTAGATGTTTGAGGTTCTCAATGCTTCATAGGGTACACTATAAGCAGGTGGATTAGGCGGGTCGTTATAAAGCTAACTTCCAAACTGTCCTGGACTTCAATCCTTATTCGATTTTAGCAAACCTTTCCCTGTACTTCATCAGAATCTCCTGAATAATCATACGAGCCCGTGCTTCATCTTCTTTTTGACACCTCCCATCTTACTATAAAGCTCAAAAGCAAGCTTACTAGTAGAAAAAACATCAACATAATCAATGTTTTTGGACTGCAGATCACACAAATTTATTATAATTTGATTTTCTACTACCTTAAGCCTGGTCTGAAGCATGTTGTTTTCTAGCAGCACAATGATTATCTAACTCATTGACTGAAGGAAATTGGCCAATTTGGCAAATTCGTTACCAAAACACTTGTATAGTCAGTCACGCCTACCTTCCACATAGTTTCTTGACCCGCTGAACCCTCAAATATTCCTTCCTCAATAATATTTGAGTGGTTATTATGCTGCAAGATACTAGCCACCCCCTCATCAGCTAAGTCTGGTATCAGTTGGGTTACTCCCACATCAATTGTTGTATTCACAACACAATTTCCAAGCTCTCCTACCTCGCCTGTACTACTATGTATGAAACGTGAAAGAGAAGTCAACAGCTTCAAGAACACTTGCAGGAGGCCTCCCGAGGGATATCAATCAATTTTTATCTTTTCCTCGTCGTATAATCTCCAAAGTTCTCATCGAGCATGTTTCTTTCATTTAGCTAGTAAGACGCCTTCATAGAAGTATTGGATAGACCGTTGGAATACGATAGGACACATTGATCAGTGGGTGCACACCCGACTTGTTAGCTTATTTTGTTAGTCCTTGTAGTGACTAAATTGATTTTGAAATAATTTTTTATGATTAAGAAAATGTCCTTAAATTCGTTCTAGTAAATGGTTATCTCGTCGGCTCTAGAGATAACGAAGTCAGTTGGAGATTTATTTGCATATTTTATATGCTTTTGGGTTTAAACAATGAAATTTTAGGTTCCAAAAATAATCCATAGTTGATGGTAATTGAGTACAATGACTCTTGCAAAGTCGGTATATGTGGTACATCGATACCCAAAAAAATTTATAAGTATATGTCTCGAATCAATCGGATAATACTTTATTCTTATTGATAAGAGTTGGTGGGCATTATTAAAAACATACGGAATTGAAATTGAAATTACGAGTAAAAATAAAATAAAAACAGGCAATTCAAATATTAATCAAGAAATGAGACATATGGAGCAATTAAGATTAAGATGCATTTAGTGACAAGTTAACACTGTTCCGGTAATGAACCGTTAAGTGTAGCTGATCATGTAAATGCACCTCCTTATTATCATACTCCTAAAAATAAGTACTCTCAATAGCTAGAATAGCAAACACACCAAATTCAATTCGGGAAACATAACCCAAGAGAAACAAGAAAACACAATTCTCCTAACTAGGTACGGCAATTAGTACTGATAGAGATATGCAGGTCTCAGTGAGAAACAATCACTTATTATATGAAGATGATAATCGCAGATAAGGGTCTACCTAGCTAGGCATATTGCAGCTTACTAACCAGGTGACTAGAGGTCATCATCGTCAACATCGACCAATCGGATCTGAACTCCACCAACAGTGACATCACCATTACGAGGAAGCAAGGTCACAACCAGTTTCTGTGAACTTTCAGCATCAATTTCTTCAAGTAGAGTACTGATACCCAATTCCAAACTTGCATCATACTTGTGAGTATGATTAGCATGAGCAACTTTCACGTAACTACCAGCAAATTCCCCGTTATGTGGACCAACGTGTCCTTCAATGGGTTTTGTCACGTAAATATCGAACCTTGCTGTTGCTCCGGTAACTTGTATTCCGTCAATGAATAAAACTTCAACTGAATCTGCTTTCTCATCTTTGGTCCTTGATGTCTTTGGCCTCTGCACTAGTACTTGGACTGGTTCTGTTAATTTTCTTGGTTGGGATCCAAACTCGGAAACTGGCTTTAGTCTCAGGGAGTCACCAGCGCTCCTCTTCTGCGCTTCATCCTGCAGTCTCTTGTACTTTCGACGAATGGTTGTCCATGCTAGGGGCTCTGGACTGTAGCTGTATCGTAGGCTCTCTGGGGTTGGACAATCCTTCACCTGCACGCACACATGTATAATTGCGTAAATATCATTCTAGAATGAAAGATTATTATTACGCTCAGACTGACATTATGAAAGGGAGACACAGATCGAGCATTACGCACCTTAACATTGACAACTTGGCGATTCTCATCATAGAAGATGAAAGATGATTCGAGATAATCGGGATCTCTGAATTCAACTTTCTGTCCACGGAGTTTGCTGTAGATATCCCACATACGATCCACATTACCATGGTGACCGAAGAACAAAGGATCACGACCAGCAGTGGCGAAATTTCCCATGTCATGGTAAGGTGTAGTAACAGGTCCGACCCATGTATGCATAACGCCGTGCAAGCTCTCATTTCTCCCTGGTGCATTAGCAGCAGCCTCACCACCCCTTTGTGCTTTCCCCATGAAAAGTGCTGGTAGTTGCAATGTTTCCTTGAAAATACTGTCAAGCTCAGCTAGATTTCGAGTAACAACTTCATCGATTTGTGCAGGAGTTGGATTAGGATCACCCAAACTATACTTGTAATCGATCACCGACGTATAATGATCCTTGTTCCGATTTGTATCTTCAAGAGGTGAGCCACTTTTCTTGTACATTTCCGGTATGTACATCCCTTCAGGAGTATCCCAGTTCCAGAAAGGGATAGCAAAAGTATCGTCACCAATGAGCTTTCCAAGAATTCTCTCCCAGAAGTAGAGGTAATAACGATGCCATGGATGGAAAATCCAACTTCCATGAATTTGAAGTAGGTTCTTTGATCCCACCTGATCAAAAGCTCCATTGCAGAAAGTGCAGTGAATGGTAGCTTGTTGACCGAAACTCCATGGATCATGAGCTGGTAATGCTTTCATCGCAGCAATGGCTGCTTCAAATTTTGCAACGTCATCCTTATTATACTTGTGAGCAGCTTTACGAACTCGCAAGGGCTCTGAAGCAGATGGTGGTTTGAAGTCGACGATGGTGGCTGCGGAATAAGGTGGACAACAGTTAATCTTTCTTTTGTCTGCATTATCGGTTGCGGGATGACATTTTGCCAAGTCAGGTGGTTCCATCGGAGCTCCAATTGCATTGTTAGCAATAGTAGCAGTAGCTCCATAGATTCCTCCCAATCCTAAGAGCACATTTCTCCTATCAATGGCGCCATTAGGTTCTTGAGTTTGTTTGTTAAGCTCACAAGAGGTGTATGGTGTGCGGTTTGAAAGGCGAACAGATCTGGGGGTGTTGGTTGTAGACTTTCTGAGAGGGTTCCCAGAGATGGTGGGAGAAGAGAGTGTAGTGGTGGTGGCTAAAAGGGAGAGAGACATTGGAAATTGTTACTAGTGCAACACTGGGTTGAGCTGTGGGGTGATTGGAATAGAGAATGGGATAGTGTGCTTTTATAGATGAGGATGTGCGAATCTTAAAGGTTGTTTGGTTTTTTTGAAATGAATTTTCTGGTTGGCATTCATCTACACGTTAGAAGTTGTTAATTTGGTTAGATCCGCAGTACGTACAAATGAGACGATGAGCGTCATCTTTTCCTCTGCTTTTAGGTGTGGAATTTTGGTGTCATTTATTACTTTCTTGGTTAAGATTATGATCCACCATTACAGGAATACTGCAATTTGGCTTAATAGAATTGATTTTTTTGGCTACCGAGTAATAGCTTCACGTGGTACACATTGGAAAAAGATGCAGAAATGCTAGAAAAGTCGCTGAAACTAATCGCTACTTGCTCGCACTCCAATGTGGCAAGTGTGAGTTGGTTTGTTTTGTTCAGGTCAGATTCGAAGAGAGAAAATTCTTCATTGATTTTTTCCTTTTTTTTTACTTTCTGATTTTTTTCTCCTTCTTTTTTCTTTTTCCGTGTGAGTGTGTTTTATGGTAGCAGGAAGAAACCCAAAAGGGCCAAAACCATTAGAGCAAGCACTATGGTTCCCATTCAATAGAGAATAGAGATAGGCAACTACTATAGTACAAAATTTCCCTATTGAATAGACATAGAGATGGACTTCTCTATTGCCTGCTACCAATCCGTAGCAGGCAATAGAAATAGAGATGCGAGGTGGAAATCCAATTCCCGCAGAAAACTTTTTACGGAAACTCGATTTCCGCCCAAAAGTCCTGCGGGAATTGGATTTCCGTCCCATAAATATTACCGTTTGACCTTTTTTCCTTACACCCCCTCTACACCTCAACATCTAACCATCCATCTTTCTACTTTTTCATGACCGTCAGATCCCCAACGACTCTTTTTTCAAAATTCAAAAAAACTATCCGTTGGGATCTCTTCTATATAAGAAAATTCATCCTTTTTGACAAAGCCACCCCAATCAATCTTGTTTCCATTGATTCCTTCTTTCTCCCTTGACCGTCAGCCATTTATTGATCTCTTCTAAATAATTGATGTCTTAATTGTAGTTTGTTTCGTTTTTAGGACTTTGAATTGTATTGTAGTTGTTTTCCTAAATCAATGAAAATTATGTTGAGTTATTTAAACAATTCTGAGTCGTTTTATTATGAAAATTCAAATTGAAAGATACAAACAAAGCATATATATATGTTGAGAACATACTCTTTTAATAGATTGAACAAAATCAAACAAAATTCGCCTTCAAAATCAAAAGGGGGTAAAACTTGATCAATCAAAACCATTGCAGATCAAATTCTCCTGTCTAGAAACCTATTCTTTACGGAAATCGGATTTCCGCCGGTCAAAAGTCAAGCTTTGACTGTGCGGGAATTCGATTTCCGTTGTTTTTTTTACGAAAATCGGATTTCCGCACAGAAAAGCTGCGGAAATTCGATTTCCGTCTCGAAATAGCTAAGACCACTGTGGTTGCCATTTTTCGACATTTCTGCCATCCCCATATCTCTATTCAATAGGAATGGCTTGTGGCACCATAGTGCTTGCTCTTAATGAAGATATAAATAAACTTATTGGAAATGGAAGGAAGATTGTTCTTCATCTTAAATCAATAGTACCAAACTTACTGGTATGGGTTATGAAGATTACTTCAATAATTTACATAGTCAATTTCAGAAATTCTACAGTTATGAAGACTCTGGGTACCCTAATTTTGGATCAATTCCTGGTATTTTGATTTATCGCAGACATCTATAATATAAAGCAAAGAGGTGTTTTGGTGAAACCTTTTTTTGCCCGTTTCTTCCCAAAAATAACCCTGGTCTTTCTTTAATAACGCCTCCGTCTTCGGACATATTCCATCTATTACCTAAAAGACCAGGGACAAAAGAGGTTAAAAAGTTACTCGGACACCTTGGAATTGTCTAAGTTACCCCCTCAGTGTTTTTACTTTGGTAAGAGGTATTGTATGTAATAATTTAAACGTACAAGGATATATGTCTAAAAAAGATATCCAAAGGTCCCGGGATCGAGTCCGGTCATTCATTTTTATCATTTGTTTTCTCATTCTGATCTTAATCCTTTCATCTTCCTCTTCCAGTCAGCAGAATGTTATCTTCCTCTTTCTCCGCCAGTAATTCGTTCTTCACCACCACTAACGTAAGCACCACCATCAGAATTCATGAAAACCAATTTCTGGTTTAACACTCTGTAGAAAATCAAACAACACTTACAAATCCAACAACAAAAAATCATACACTTTTGATGGGTCTGGGTGTTTTATGCAATAAGCAAATTAAACAACAAAAAATTATCAATTTTGATCAATTTCAATAGGTCAATATGAAGTTGTACTGGTGAAGAAGATGAGCTTTTCAGCTACGCCAATCAACCAAGATTCAACCAACATTTACACCCAAAATAAACGAAATCCAACAAATGAAAATCAAACCAATATTACAAAATCACGATCTGTCTATTGACGAGTACAACTTATCAATAAAAAAAAGGATAAGTAATGAGCTGAGCGATTCCACTGCCACCACCAACATCAGTTAAATCAATCAGAAGAAAGTTATGTTAGAGAAATAAAATAAAAGGGCGTGTGATGAAGAAACAGGAGAAAGGTAAGGACTAAGGAAGCTGCAGAAGAAGTGTAAGAGAAAATAAGAAAACTCTGTTTTTAGGGTTATGAAATTGCCCTGCCTCAATTTGAATCGTGTCACTGTGTCAGTAACTTTCTACTACACGTGGAAACAAAACAAATTGTTAGAATTGAGTCGTGTTACAAATCGGCCGCGTTTCTCTATTTTTTTTTCTTCTATGTTTGCATTTATACTAATGGGTATGGGTACGAGACTTGGCAATATAACATTCCCTATTAGGCTATTACATATACTTAGAAATATAATAACTCGATGTAAAAATCAATTCCGATGCACGACATGGCATAAATGACGCCCATGACGTTGGTGTCGAAATAATGCCAAATTGGATTGGCTAGCCCGTATTGGAACTGCTTATGTCCTTGGGAAAAACTTGAACATGTCCATGCTATCATGGACTTTGTTGGAATTTTTTTAGTAGATATGCCTTTTTTTCTCTTTTTTTTTTCTTTGCTAAAACACAGATGAAGGATTCCGTTTCATCAGATATCCATGTCCGTGCCATTTACATACTAGTTAACTAATATCTCAATTTCATTTGTATTTGCTAAAAGAGAACTCAACATATACCCATTCTTTAAGAACCACCTTTAAGAACTCTCTCTTTAAAAAATCAAATCAAAATCTGCTAAACAAATACACATCTTTAAGAACCACCTTAACAGTTAACATCATAATCATCTAGCTATTCTTTTCCCGGGTTTTGATTGATATCTGAAATTTGTTAAAAGAAAAAAAATCAACCCTTTGATTCTTATTATTACAATCAAATGGCTATTGCAATATAGTGTTTTCATTACTAACAATTCTAGATTTCCCATACAAGAACTATTTGAGATAATAGCGAGATTTGGATTTGTAGAAACAAATTATTGTTGGATTGAAAAGGAGACAGAAGCGAGAGAAAGAGTTGCACAGGCTATTTGGTAGAGGAAAGAGAAGGAACCTTCTTTCTTCTCTCCCAATTTTACTGTTGTAAGTCAATCAAAAGGGGAAATGAGATGCAGCGATCGTGATACACATGGTGATAAACTAACAGACAGCAAGATCAACCGAAGATATTCCATGAAAAATCCTCCATGTGATTCACGTACCATGCATAGTGATCGGTTGGTTGTGCATTGAATATTATTTACTACTATTATACGGTAGGAGGTGGTGGCGTTGATGTGTTAAGAAAATAATTGTACGTGCACTGAATATTATTTACTACTACTATACGATTGGACGTGGTGGCGTTGATGTGTTAAGAATAAGGAATTTCACTCTTAAGAATAAGAAAAATCAGATAAATAATATCCCTTTCCGGTTGGAAAACCAAATTTCACTCTTTCTTCTCTCTTTTCTAAAACCTTTTCCTTGAAACCCTAGCAGCCGTCTTCATCTTCTTGCTCAGATTTGGTCCATTTTTGGACCAAATCTGAGCAAGGTTTTTCTTTTTTTCTTGTTTTATGTTATCTAATTGAATAAATTGTTGTTGTTTCATGTCTTCACCTTTTTGGTGATTATATCTTCGCTTTTACAGCGACTCTTTCTTCACCTCAATGGTATTTTTTGGTTTGATATTCTCGAAAAAAGAACATCGACGATTCGGCACGGCATCGCTTTGGATTCATCTTCAACAAAAGGGATTTAGGGCATCCGGGTTCTTCGTTTTTATATACAAGATTAAGGGCTAATCACTCCTTTCTCTTTGGAGTATATCTTATTGAAGAAGACAATCTTTTCAAATGGTTGGAATTGATTCCGGATTATACCATCTTTTCTCTCTACTTCTCATACAAATTAGATTTGGGTGTCTTTGCGGTATATTTCTCTTTCTCTTCGCAATCTACATGTAATTGGCATCTATATTTGTATTTGGTTTTGATCATTTCTTGTATTTTGATGTTCTAATTTTTCATGTAAACAATCATGTAATCACTTTTTTGGGTTGAATGAAATGTGATTGGATTGTTCATCAAAAAAAAAAAGGAATTTTTCGTAAAATGCCCTTTTTGAAATGTTTCAATTAAAAGTGCTCTCAATTTTTGAAACTTTTCTAAAGTGTCTTAAGATTGACCGTTTTTTTTTTATTTTAGCAGTTTCCATCCGTTTGAGGTGTTAAGTGTGAGGTGGCACATTGTAGAAGAAAATTGGACAGAGGGTCATTAGTACCATTGTATGCATGTATGTATTAGATTGTCATTTACTGTTGCATGTTGCAATTCATATGTATTATGTACTACTAAGTTTGCGTATCCAAAATATAATAATACTTGAAGAGATTTAGATATTACTTGATGACCTGATTAATTTATATGGCAATCAAGTCTTTAATACTATCTGATCTTGCATGAGATTAGAATAAACATAAAAATCTTCATACTTTTTTTCAACTTAGATACTCTTTCATATTAAGTGCTGGGACATGTTTTTGGTATGACTGAAAACTCTCTCCAAAAGAAAATAAATCATTGTTTGTTTGGCCTTTGATCACTGCAATTGGTTAGCATGCAAGAAGAGTGCCGTCCACTGGGATTTATGCATGACACACCCAACCCAACACATGGATATGGGTGGCATCCAAGCCGGTATGATCTCACTAGAATCCTCTCACTATACTAGATTAGATTTTTCTTTTTAAATTATTATTATTATATAGTACTACTACTAGATTAGATTTCTGAAAATATAAATGAATTCCGCAATCTATCTATCGCTCCAAAACTCAAACCATCAAACAAACACCACCTTCATCTCGTCACCCTCCTCTTCTGTTCTATGGGACCCAACTGTGGCTTTTTGTACAAGTGGTCCCCCAGGTGGCAGATGAGTAAGACGACGCGTGAGAAACCGAGTCCAGCGTGGCAGTGCATGGGACCATATTCTGGGTATTAATATCGTCCATGAGCTAGTGTGTGTCAAAGAAAGAAAATAATTGGTTGTGCATTGAATATTATTTACTACTACCATACGATAGGACGTGGTGGCGTTGATGTGTTAAGAAAATAATTGTATGTGCATTGAAAAAATAATTGAGATTTGAATTTCAAAATTTTAAGCCTACTATTTTTACCTCGCGTCATTAAGGCAGACCGAAAAGGTTTAAGGCAGATTTTGAGAAATTTTAAAAACTCGATCACCCGGGTGTAATTAGGCTATCCCTTATCTCAGTGTCTAAAATACCCCCACACATATTAAGCTACCGATTAACTCAAAACAAGTTACCGATTAAGCTAACCTAACTACAAATTAATCTACTTAGCTGATTAGCTTAGGTTGTGGTGATCATGCTACGAATTCATCTTACATGGAGGAAGCCATGGATTGTTGGAACTCTATCATTCGGTAGATCCAGACCATTAATGGAGCCACCGAATATCCCAACCACCATCCGTACATGCACAATAAAGTAACCATTCGGTCGCTCGAAATCTTTTCTAAGAGACCGAATGTACACTCGGTAGACTTCTAAGCTACCGAACTGTACTCGGTGACTCAAATGGTTACCGAATCATATTGATTTTTGGTACATAATATTGGCCAAACCTCATCTATATTCGGTGGCTTAATTAGCTACCGAGTTATATTCGGTAGCTCATACTAGCTACCGAATATACTTGATTTTGGCTACAGAAACTTGACCAATTTTTAGTTATCATCGGCGGCTTAAAAAAGCTACCGAATATAGCTTATTCGGTAGCTCGGGTATATTAAGAAGCTACCGAATGAACCTAGCGTGAGTCGAACACGCATCTTCTGACATGAAGTCAGTTATGCTACCATTGCACCATAGGTTCTAATATCTCTTTCCACAATCAAATAAGGAACAGGTAAAAACCAACTAAAGGTAAAAACTTTATACCATTGTAAAAAGCATAAAGTAAGGTCGCAGAAACATGAAGAAAGCTATACCATTAACCACATTTATAAGCCCCGTGACTACGCCATGAGATTTCAAGAAACTAAAATTCGTCAGCACATCTCCAAAATCACTTAATGTCCTTTTCTTGGTAAACCTAAGGTAAGAACCCTATGTGTCTCATTATCATTTCCTACTTTGTTTGTTACAAAAGACTACACATACAAATGACCAGCACATACAGAAAAAGAATGCTCAGAAGGAGTTTTGCCCACTACCAACCCAAACTGTATGTCTTACATACTATCATATTATGACTGCAACACAAAAAACTCCAACAACATAAAGAGTAATAAGCAAATCACAAAAATGCACCTTCTTTATGAACAATTCCCCAAGCTTTGCCATGTTTACCATCCTGTAATGACAGAATCACCCAAAAAAATGTCAGACAATGAGTTACAGAAGCCGAGGCTCTTGTTCATATTAAAAACAAAGTAAGGGGGTTTGGGACCTTGTACATATCTTCATTACCTGCAGCTTTTGACAGTACTTTTCAGCTAGATTCTGTGGGCAGTGAGCGGTTTGAAACCCTTTCATCACAAAGTGAACAAGAAACTCGTCACCAAGCTTCCATATTTTCCTGTCAATGATAAGCTGTAATAGCCCTTGATCTATGAAACAAAAGAAATATTTATAATTAGTTTAGCTGTAACCCGTATGGTTATGTGACAGTCTGACATAATGAATTGGAGCAAAAAGACTTGTATGTGAAGTTAAATGAAGTCAAATGTAGATGTTGATTGGAAAGCTTGTTCCTTTGTTTTACGACATCCATCGAGAAACACTTCAGATTGCTCACCAAAGTACAATATACAAAATAAGATATCACCATGGGGTTAAGCCTGTTGGTACTGGTTTGCATCCTTGCTCTCCATCCCTGAAAAATCACATTCGACAACAGCCAAAATCAGTCAGGAGTTGTTCTTCTAGCCACATAACAGAAGTAATATTTCAGATTATGAGAGAAAAAATAAGTTCCATTAACTGAATTACAAAATTATAAAATCCCAAGTTGTCCACACGATTTCTAGTTCTAAGATTGAAATCTAATTTTACTTTGCATGAACTAAAATTAGAGTTTAATCATTCGTTCCTATGCCTTTGCTATCGATGATACATAAAGATTTAATTAAGATCTAAACACCCTAGAGTAAAATACCTCAGTAAGGATTAAATCTAAAACTGAAACTATATTACTGAAATTATAGCTGTAAGATTAAAGTAATGAAATCACAGTAAGTTAAATACCTCTGCTACACCTAACTCAGAAGACCCAATTCAGAGTTTTCTCTTCATCGTGGTTTCTCCATCAAATCGAATTGTGTTCACGAATTGAAGAAACAAATGTTGCAGTTAGGGTTTCAGATTGTGTTTACGAATCGAAGAAACAGATGCTACAATTGAAGTTGGGGTTTCAAAGAGAAGAAGGAATCAAATCTATCGATTTGGGTTTGGGTTTTTTCTTGATCGTAATCTAATTTACTAATGAAGATGAAGGAGAAGACAAAATCAGAAGAAGACGAAGGAGATGAAGAAGAAGAAGAAGAAGAAGAAGAAGAAGAAGAAGA
>JAJJMA010030609.1:2564-14584 GCA_023529015.1 Papaver nudicaule
TTTTTTTTTTTTTTTTTTTTTTTTTTTTTTTTTTTTTTTTGCCGAGCTATGGTACTGTGGTTCTCCAGTCTTCCTTGTCAGCTTTCTCGTGACGGCTTCTCTTAGGCATAGTATGCCTTCAGCCATTTACCATTGATGACAGTCCCTTCTGCTTTTCCGTCTACGGTGACTATCTTGTAGTATCCACTCGCAGATGCCTTCGAGATAACATAAGGTCCTTCCCAGTTTGGAGCGAATTTCGATGTCGTGGCGTCCTGCTGGATATACTTCGCCGTTTTCAGTACCAAGTCTCCCACTTGAAAAGCTCTCGGTTTCACTGCTTTGTTATAAGCCCGAGAGAGCCTCTTCCGATACATCTCTACGTGTTTTCCCGCTTTTGTTCGTCTTGACTCCAGGGAGTCTAGCTCTGCTATCCTCGAATCAGCTATCTCAGCTTCATCCCAATGAACGCCACTTGCCGCTGCAATACGAGCAGACGACACTTTGATTTCTGCTGGTAATATGGCGTCGGCGACAAGCGAATAGGGCGAAGTTCCATTGGAGCTTCGTGGAGAGATCCTGTAAGCCCATAACGCCATAGGTAGTTGTTCGTGCCACGACCTCGGATTATCATGTACGGTTCTGCTGATGATCCGAATTAAAGTCTTGTTGGTACTCTCTGTCTGTCCGTTCCCTTGGGGGTAGTACGGTGTTGAGCAGATGTGTTGGATCTCATACCTTTGGAGTAATTTCGCTACGTCCTTGTTGACAAACGGTGTCCCGTTGTCTGTGACAATGTGCTTAGGGATTCCGAATCTACAGATAATGTGCTCCTTGATAAACGCTGCGATTGTGACACCGGTTGTGCTCTTCAAAGGTATTGCTTCCACCCATTTGCTGAAGTACTCTGTCGCGGTGATGATATATTCTTGGTTTTTCGAGGAAGGGGGGTTGATCTTTCTAATAAGGTTGAGTCCCCAACTATAAAATGGCCAGGGACTACTGACTGATCGTAGTGGTAGGCATGGGGTGTGGATGAGATTCTCGTGAGTCTGACACTTGTGACATCTTTGTACGAAGGAAGCTGCGTCGTCCTCCATGGTCGGCCAGTAGTATCTCTCATGGATTTGCAAGAACAACTTCCTCTTTCCTTGGTGTTCGGCTTCGTGTGTTTCCCTCAGCACCGTAGGGATTTCTTCGTCTGACAAGCAACGAAGCAAACTTCCTCCGTAACTCTTGCGGTACAGTATTCCTTCGTGGTAAAGGAATCTCCTGGATCTCTTAATTAGACGGCTAGCTACATGTTGGTCCTCCGGTAAGATCTTATCGTTGAGGTACTTGACAAAGGGTTCCCTCCAATCCTCAGAAGGTTGGCACGCTAGGGCTTCGGGTTGATGAGGGGGAGTCTGGCAGCTGGAGCAATCCTCTTGCAACGCCCGAGATTGTTCTTCCATCGTCGGCCAGTAGTAGCCGAGCCTTTGAAGTCGTCGATACAGGGTCACGACGAGAGTTTTTCCACATACCTCATTGTGGATGCGTTCGAGTTGTTCTCGTGCTTCGAGTCCTCCTAAGCATCGCGATAGCGATCCGTCCGGGTTTCTATGATATAGTACTCCATGGAAAAGAAAAAAGTGTTTTAACTCTTTTATCCCGAGTTTTCTTGTGGAGGTGTCGTTACCTAAATCCTCGATGATGGGTGTTCGCCAATCGTTGTCGGGTACGAGTTCGCCTTCTGTCAGCCATGTCGAGGGGGCGGTGCGCCTCTGTACCGTCACGATCTCCTCCTCTCCCTTGAATTGGAGTTTGGATGCTAGGATCGCCAGGTAATCCGCATGTCTGTTGTTGGTGCGTCCAGTATGCGTTATGGTGGCGTTGGCGAAGTGGTTCAGCAGTCTTTGGGCTTCGGCCCTATGAGGGGCGAGTGTAGTTTCCTTGAGAGAGTATACTCCGTTCATTTGGTTTACCAGTAATTTGGAATCGCCTCTAATTTCGAGGTGCGTGGTGCCAGCTTGTTTGGCCAGCGATAGTCCTAGGAGAAAAGCTTCGTATTCCGCTGAATTGTTCGTACACTTGAAGTCCAATTTGAACGAATGGGAGAACACTTCGCCTGTTGGGGATACCAGAACAACGCCCGCTCCTCCAGTATTGTCGCTCGGGGTAGCAGATCCATCAAAGTATAAAAGCCACGTGTCCGTGTTCATTAGCGTTATCTCTGGGAATTCGCCTGGCACTTCTTCATGTAGAGTTGTCGAGTCTTCCCCTGGGAAAGCAGCAAGAAGGTCGGCTACCGCTTGTCCCTTGATGGCCTTCGGAGACACACAAGCTATGTCGAACTCAGACATCTGCAATAACCATTTTGCCGGTCTTCCTATCAAGGCGGGCTTCGAGAGGAGATACTTGATGGGGTCTGCCTTCGCCATCAGTACTACTTGGTTGGATAGGAGGTAGTGTCGAGGCTTTTGTACTGCGAAAATCAAAGATAGGCATGCCTTCTCAGCTTTGGGGTATCGGAGCTCTGCGTCTTTTAGGGTGCGGCTGATGTAGTATACTGGGCATTCGACCCCTCCTTCATCCTCTTGCGCCAGGAGTGCTCCGATTGCGACGTCGCTTGATACGGTGTAGAGGAGTAGCGGTTTTTCCAGGGCGGGCGACTTCATTACTGCCGGTGACAGGAGTAGCTGTCGTATCTTCTGGAACGCCTCTTGTTGAACGGGTGTCCAGATAAATGCAGCGTCTTTCTTCAACAAAGGGGTGAACGATGCTACGAATTGGGCGAGTCCCGGGATGAAGCGTCGTATGTAAGAAACCTTCCCCATGAAACTCTTTAGCTCTTTCACCGTCCGAGGTGGAGGCATGGTGGTGATGGCTTGGGTCTTTGACGGGTCGACTTCGATTCCTTGTTCAGTTACTTGAAAGCCGAGGAACTTCCCTGAGGAGACTCCAAAAGCGCATTTCAGAGGGTTCATTTTAAGCTTGTACTCCCGACACCTCTCAAACACGCGTCGTAATATTCCTGCGTGTGATGCCCTGGTTCTGGATTTAACAACTACATCGTCTACGTAGTCCTCGACCTCCTTATGCATCATGTCATGGAAGATGGCCGTCATCGCTCGCTGATAGGTAGCTCCTGCGTTCTTTAGGCCAAAAGGCATGACCGTGTAGTAGAAGTTCCCGAGGGGTGTTCGGAATGCTGTCCTCGGGGCGTCGTGTTCATACATTTTTATTTGGTTATATCCACTGTACCCGTCCATGAAGGAGAACATAGCGTGTCCACTGGTGGCATCCACGAGCATGTCGATATTTGGAAGCGGGAAATCATCCTTCGGGCAGCACTTGTTCAGGTATCTGAAGTCGACACAACAACGTATTTGGCCATTTTTCTTCTTAACGGGTACTACATTTGCTAGCCAAGTAGTGTGTTGGATGGGTTTGATGAACCCTGCCGCCAGTAATTTCTGTATCTCGACCTTTATCTGCTCTTCCACGTCGTGCCTGAAGTTTCTCGGTTGTTGTTTGACTGGTCTGGAACCCGGGATAACGGACAAGTGGTGTGTCACCAGTTTTTCATCGAGTCCTGGCATCTCCTCGTACGTCCAGACAAACGTGTCTTGGTATTCTTTTAGCAGGTCTACGAACTCGGCGCGTTCCTCAGGAGACAAGGTTGAACTGATGAATATGGGTCTGGGTGAATCGTCCGTTTCGATGTTTATGGTTTCAAGCGCGTCTGAGGTGGAGTCTGTCCCGTCTTGCAGTTGTGGAGGTGCATCCTGGACTTCGTCTTCCACTTGTCGCTCGTTGTAGCTGCATTCTCTAGGGTGGGGAGAGCTATGAATAGTCTCCCCTGTTAATTGCTACAATGGGCGTCGGAGGTAAATCATTCTCCCTTTAGCATCTTGGGTTGTCACGAAGTTCCCTGCCCTTTTGTGAGTCGCCGTCTTGCCTTCTCCTTTTCCTTGCTTTGAGTCTCCATCTGACCGTTGAGGGTCACATTTCTCTAGGGATGTCCAATTCGGGAGTGGGATGCTGCGGACTTTCTCTTGGCGCTGGGAAGCCTCATCTTTCGGATCTACAAACTCGGCATCGTATATGGATGAGTAAGGGGAAGGGGATGCAGTTACGCGAATAATACCTTCGTTTAGGACTGCCTTCAAGCATTGGTGGTAAGTAGAAGCGACGACTTTGTTCTCGTGTAGCCAGGGCCTTCCTAGTATCATGTGGTACTCCGGCTCTTTCTCGATTACGTGGAACTTAGTTTTCGTGTGGATAGGCCCGACCTTCAACTCCAAGTTGACGTGTCCATACGTACTCGTCTTGTTCCCTTCGAAGTCCTTCATTATGATAGGGTGATAAACTACTTGCTGTTTAGGAATTTTCGCAATCCTCAGTGTCTTGAGGGAGACCACGTTGGTTGCGGCTCCGGTATCAACTAGCGCTCTTTTGAACTCAATGCCTTTGATGTGAGCGGTTACATAGAAGGCGCGGTTGTGTCCTTCTTCAGCCAGCATGTCCTTGTCGGTGAAGGTGATGTCCTGCGTCTGCGCATCGGCCATTAAAGACATCTCGGAAATCATAGGTAGGGTTGGAGTGAGGTTGACTTCGAAGGCGATGCGGTTGAGTGCGTCGAACGTATCTATGCGTTGTCCTTTCGAAAAATGGAGGGTCTCGCACAGCTTTTCGATGAGAAAGGTAGCTTCTTCCTTTGCAGATTTGTCGTAGGCGGTGAAGCTCCTGACGTGAATTGTTGTATTGAAGCGAGGTTCTTGCACCGTCATCTCCCAGGGTAGACGCTTCTTCATAGATGACCTTCTGGGACCGAGAGAATGATCTCCCACTGTGGTCGCCAACTGTTTTTACCTGCAAAAACAATGTACCGTCTCTGGGTACTTTCGTAGTGCTCGGAGATCAAAGTCGAACAAGACAAGCCTAAACCAAGGATGGCCGTTCCCGTCTTGCTTCGGTCACAGAGAGGATAGAGGTTGGTCTAGGGAGGGAAACAGCGAAGAAACTTGAGATCAGGTTGAGGATGTGTTTTGGGTGTAAGAGTTCAAGATTTCCGTCGTGAAGTCGACTGGAAATCTCCAAGGCTAGAACGTATTTTGATTCTCAGGTATTTTCTCTGAGGCTCTTGGTTGTTTTGTGTGTTCTGAACGTTTCTGATGTTCTGCCTTGGAAGATAGAGGAAGCCTCTATTTATAGTTTGAACTCACCCTGATATCTCGACAGAGAAGGTGGACGTCGTGGAAGAGTGGAGGAGTGGAGGACATGCGTTGGTTTCTGTAACTGCCTGAGTTGTGCGGAACATGCCCACTCGCGCCATCTTCTCGTAACTGTCCATCATCTCCATCAGTTTCTTTCAACTGTCGTAGACCGCCAGACCAATACCCCTAAAGTTATCCCCCCGTGTGACGTTTTGATATCTCGAGCGAGTGATACGCGGATATTGCGTAGTTGAGTTGAGTGGAGTAAGGTTGTACGACTGATTGTCGTGACCAACATGATGTAGTGTTTCCTGGACACAAGTATAGGAGTGGCCTTGGTCTCTGGCCAAGGCCATAAGTGCTTGATGGTGCTTTGGCGCTAGTCACGGTGGCTCCATGGCTCATGGCGCCACGGCCTTGGCCTTTGGCCAAGGCCAGCTTGAAATGCGTCTTTTGGCGCTAGTTATGGTGGCGCCACGGCCTTGGCCTTTGGCCAAGGCCAGTTCAAAACGCGTCTTTGGCGTTGGTTATGGTGGCGCCATGGCTCATGGCGCCACGGCCTTGGCCTTTGGCCAAGGCCAGTTCAAAACGCGTCTTGGGGGTTGCTTGTTGTGGCGCCACGGCCTTGGCCTTTGGCCAAGGCTCATCTTGTTGTGGCGCCATGGATTATGGCGCCACGGCCTTGGCCTCTGGCCAAGGCTTATCTTGTTGTGGCGCCACGGCCTTGGCCTATGGTCAAGGCTAGCCTATTTGCGGCCATGCTCCTTGTAGGTTTGTGGCGTTTCACGCCATGGCCTTGGCTTCTTGGCCAATGCTGATTTTTGTGAATCCATGGTGGCTCATGGCTTGTGGTGCCATGCCATGTGGCATTTATGGCTTTGGCGTCTGGCCAAGGTCGACTTTGGAGCAGCCTGTGCCTTAGTCGCGGTGTGAGTGCTTATGCTACAACACACCTGAGGTCATGGCGTGTTTATCCATGGTATGCTAGACCTTCCTGAACTTGGGATTAGGTCTGCTTAGGCCTATTTAGGCTGGTGTATGCTTCTCAGAGAGCTTTGGACCGGCCTGGAGCTTCAATATTCCTGAGGTTTGCACCGAGACTCGTATGTTGAGTCGTATTTAAGAGGAAATCCATGAGGATACGTCTCTGTTGATTCTTCACCGTGTACCATCAAGCGAGGTCTGGCTCTGAGCTGATCGATGGGTTTAATATGTACTGGTGAGATCATTAGTACTGCTCTATGAGAGAGAGCTCATAGAGAGTTTGTTCGGTTCATGGAATGAGTTGCATTCTGAGCCATAGAGATGAGCCTGAATAGGCGGCTGTCTTTAATAAGACATGTTTTCGAGAGTGTTTTGACAATTTTGTCCCTCTCTCATTTTTTCACCATCTACAGTATGATTTCCAGAAGTTTTCCAAACTCGAAATCATAAACTCTTTTTCCGAAAAATTGGCTAAGGAAAAGAGATTATTAACAAAGCAAAACTGGATAACATTCAATTGTTCTTGTTCATGTTCGTCTTTGTCAGTTGTTCTTTAATGAATAACACCACACGGGGGAGAGTTCTTATCTTGAACTTGCGCTTAATAACAAATCTTTTTGGGGAGCGTAGATGTGGAATATTGGGAGAAAGCTGTATCTATATTTCTCCATAAGGTGAGAGCTCAGGAATCTTGTTGTTCAGATTACCTAAGTATACCATCTTTGAACTTTATATGCGAGTACTTAGCTTAATCTATCATCATAGGTTTATGAAACCCTAGTCTCGAACTACTTTGTCATATTTTTGTGACAAATAGGGGGAGAATACATATGGTTCTTGTTCTTGTGGTGCATAACCATAGGGGGAGAACATCATGTGCTTACTTGTTGTGCTTTTCACAAAGTATCAAGTAAGGGGGAGTAATTAAAGCTGCGAAGAAGCTTCGTATCAAGAATGAGTAGAATCACTTTAAAAGTTTTGATACACGAACTTTAAAGTTTGCTCAGATTCTTACTCTTACGCACAAACAACATGTGGGATGAGCATACTAACCCACGTAAGCTTAAGCGTACCTTTATGGTTGTTTGAGCTGGATATGTTGTAGCTGCTGACTACAGATTCATCAACAAGAGTTTAATGAACACATCAAGACTCAAGGGAGAAGTTGAAGAATTCAAAAATCAAGATACATCTGGTTAGTACTTAATTGTATATTATTTGAATCCATATGTAAATTGGTTTTGGCACTAAAATTGACAAAGGGGAGATTGTTAGGACATTGTCCAGTCAAACCCATTAGCGTTGGTATGTCAAGCTAGTTGTCAGTTTTAGGTGTCAAAACTCAATTCTTGATTTAGCCTACTAGAGTTTAGATTTCAGAATTGGGATATAGACAAAGTAGTAGAGACCTTGAAGACGAAGACTGTGAAGACAAAGAAGACATCAATTATTCTTCATCGACAAAAGGTTAGTAGGAGTTATGACTTTATATGGAAATTCTTATATTCTACTTTCTCTATTCTTTCGAAATATAGTCGACTACTTTAGTAGTGATCATAGCGATTGAGGTCGTATTCTTGTCTAACATGGCCTTGTGTCATGACTAGTATTTGTTCCCACAAATGCTATGAGTACAAGAATGAATGAGATAAATTCGATACCACTGTCCATTGCAATGGTTTGCTTGCAAATCATTAGTTGGATATGGGTGAATCTAAAGGAGTACTCTTGAGCAAGAGTCCATGGATTACAGCTGAGGACGTGCACACGTCTAAGTCCTGGCTAAGCCCAGAACTTCCAGCGGAATCCAAGTTTGGCCAAATCTGAATGGCGGACGGTTCACGAACCGGTACGCAAACCAGAAACTCGGATTTCTACTGAGTTCCAAATTGACTGAACATTTCGCAAACCTACGCGAACCTAGATGTCGGTTATTTTGGATGGTATTCAGATTAAGAGAATATTCTTTCAGAATTTCACTTGGGTTAAACTCTGAACTCCTTTATCTCTTAGGTGGACTTGTATATCACATAATATCTTTTGTGGTCCATCTAACGATCCTCAATGAGTCAATAAAATAAAGATTATCTCAGGTCTGTTGGATTCTATCTTGAAGTGTTTTTGAGCTAACAAAACACTTGGCATATAAACTTAAAAAGAATTCCAATTGAGATTAATCTATATTACTTGGTTGGCAAGTTTAGGGTTTCCCTGACTTGTGGGACAAGTAATTGATTGCTTTATTCCAAAGCAACCTATCTTATTGAGTGCTATAAATAGAGGTGTCTACGGACAAATACCGCAAGCATCAAGCATACGTGAAGGTCCTTAGGGAAGTGATCGTAAACTCTTTTCACTTCGGTGAACGCTTGTTGTGGTATAGTCATCCTCTATAGGTTGCAGCCCCTCTGGGAACTCCCTACGACTATAAAAGACTTCTCTTGAGAGTTGGGAAGCACAGGTAGGAGATTGAGACCTTATTTGGTTGAAATCGGATTAACCTGTAACCTTGGTAACCTGATCATGTTCTTGTCTATTCCATAGTTCGTCTCTTCTGCTATACGGCTATTCAAGAACTGATACGTTACACACAGGGTTGAAAGGTAGCAACGCACGGCTGCACTCGGCGTTGTAAGACCTAGTTATCTCCGGTTGTACAAGTTTCTTAACTGATTCTTCGTGTACAACTGAGGTAGAGACAAATTGGGCATAGCTTACTCGGTTTGCTTGTCAGCCCTGATTTGTGAAATAGATTTCCGTATGACCTGGAGCAATCCGAAGGAAGTCAACTTGTGTATGATAAAATGATAGAGGAAAGTTAGATCATACGTCAACAATTAGGTTGCAAAGCCAGTATTGCTGACACAAGCCTTTGACAGCGGTCAAAGCAACTCCTAGGCCTGTAAAGGACGTCAGCTGGGGGAATCAAGAGCGTGACGATTTGTGGGGGATCTAGAGACGTAAGGAGTGCGACAGTAGCCAATTCGCTTGGAGGGCTTGAGTTGGTCTATGCTACATCCCAGACCGAAGTCTTATAGTAGGCTAGCGTTTGTAGTCAGTTTGTACTGGGCGGTGTTCAATCTGGACGAGGTCCCGAGGTTTTTCTGCAATGCAGTTTCCTCGTTAAAAAAACGTTATGGTGTCTTGTGTGCTTTTCCTTTCTGCAATTATATAAACTCTGACATATAATTAAAAGCAAACACAAGAAGTACGTTATCCATAACCGTAGAGTTTACTCCAAAGATTCGTCTTTGTAGAGTTGATCCCTAGATCACAACTCCGGTTATCTAGGTTTGGATATTGATTTTTGAGATCGTCCAAACCTAACCATAAGACTCACGAGCCCAAACGAAAAGTTGGTCGTATTTCGGTACCCCTCATTTTTCAGTTTCTTATTTACAAAATGAGAAGAGACTACATATATAAAAGAAGAGACTGAAAACCATAAAAGAGTATACACAAAATACTTACACCATTCACTTACGCCGAATACATATATACCCAAAAAGTTTAAACTCAAAAAGTTTCCCACATATGATGACAGTGTGTGAGTACCCCAAGAAAAAAACGAAGCGGAAATCTATAGATCGGTATCATACTCATCGTCGGATGTATAAGGCAATTCCATGCCCCGCCATAGCTTATATTCTCCGTCGTAATTCTTAGTAGGGCCTATTGGAGTTAGGTTACCCGGGAAAGCAACTCGAACACCTTTGGCGCTTAGGCCATTTTTAACGCTATTCAGTGCTTCCTGCGACAAGTGCAGCAACATTGGCCGTAACCCTCTTCTTGGGGGTCGGGTCTGGAGAAAACCAAACTGTCTTAGGACAAGGGCTGGGACATAGTAAGTTAGTTTCTTGAGAGATGAAAGCACAACATAGGAGGTTTCTTCTTTAGTAGACCAGATCAGGGGCTCGAAATTCCAGTGCGGAATTCTCCAAACGATGGACTTTGCACGAACTGATCCGCTCTTCCAATGCCCGGCATTTATGGCAGCCAGAATGTTTCCAATTGCCCATCTCCTGACGTCTCTGACAGATATAACAACATCCACGCCGTACCTATGCATGTAACGTTCATAAAAATTTGAAAGAGGACCAGGTTGCATGGGCTCGTCGAATTCCAGAAAATTCATGTGCTCCAGTGCCCATACCTGCAATAAATATTTAAATTGTAGCGGAAACAATACGACAACATTTGAGAATAAAAGAGGGTAATAAAAAACTAAAACGTACCGCAAATAACGTTGGACAACTGAGATAATCCCTGCTTTCAAATTTATCCAGGGACACAAGCAGTTGTCCTAGAACAAGTGGTACAATGGGCAGACCATTGAGAGCTTGAATCAATATGGTCACAACTGCCAATGGACACATTCCACAAGCATTGTTGAAGAGGAATTGGCCGGTAAAAGCCAGCACAAAAGCTCTACCCCTAACGATGGGATTAGGGTGATCTCGCAAGTCCTCACAAATCCAACGCACATTTAATTCCGAGTCGTTTATCAGATCCATGGCTTCATCTTCAGATATACAGAGGAACTTGGCTAAGTCTCTGGGAACTATAAGGGGTTCAATAGGCGGCAGGACTATTTTGTTCTTCAGTTTATGATCAAAGAAGAACAAAAATTCTTCAACGACTGGACAAAAATCACAATCATTGATTCAGAGCACCCGTATTTCTTTCCTCCAGAACCCTACAAGGTAATTAGGAATAGATTCTGGAATCTCTATTTTGGCCAAATGAACTATCTTTTCAAGACCAAACTCCTTTACAATTTTCCAGTCCGAGAGTGGTAATTCCCATAGCCAATCGCAAACTAGCGTCGCCGCCATTGTGAACTACTGCAGGCAACAAATGCAAGACTATGAGGTTAATTTGCAGAATCCTGTGTAATGTACAGGGGATTTCAAATTTATGTATATGTCTGAATTAGTGAAATAACAGGGGATGTTTACGACATGCTGATTAGTCCAAGGCCTTCAAATCTAATTGAATGCGACATGCAACTGATTAAAAGGCACAATATCCTTTTCGTATCTGTTACGCCATCCACGACTATGTGAAAATGTAATCCGCAGTTCCCAACTCTCCGTATCTATTATACATAGCAAGTTTGCAAGATTCAATAGCACCAAAATTGTGTGGTGTTCAGTCAGGAATATTAATTGAAGTTCAAATGTCTCAATTCGAACAATGGATTTCTAAAAACTAACTGTGGGCGTTTCTGACATGCAACAAATTGGTACAATGCTTTCAGCTGCGATAAAAATCGTTTGCCACATGCAGCCAATTAAAAAGAGCAAGATTCTTGCAGCTTCAGACTAGTAAAAAAAAAATCCATGAAATTGTGATGGTAAAATCATGAAACCATTTTTGAAAGCTTCTTAACAAAAGTGAAGTAACAAAAGCATGAAACCAAACAAAAATCGAAAGATATTCCGCCAGTTACCATACCAAGGAAAAAAAAGGCTAATAAAGTAGCAAATCCATACTACCATAACTAATTTAATCGTCAAAAACCTTCAGCTGTTTTTGCATGTATGTCTAATAGCTATTTGTGGCCTTATGAACAAATATGGTGGCATAATATCAGTTAGAGTAGATGGATGAGGCAGTTTTTCTCACCTTGAAACTGAGATTGCCCTTTTAGAAATCACTAAGCACAAATCCAAAGGACAATTGGCAGGATGATGATATAAATACTGATGTCGATTGCCTGCTTTGCGATGATCGTAGCTACTTTTGTGAAAGATTCATAGATAGATTTTCAGTTTCAGGGAATACCAAAGGTCTGCGTTTAAAAAAATAAAGCTACAAAGATTTGGTTTTAGGGGATAATACCAAAGGACTGGGCTT
>JAJJMA010030629.1:751-17538 GCA_023529015.1 Papaver nudicaule
ATTAGTTGGTTCCTTGTGAGAACTTGTTCTTACTTTTGCCTAATTAAGGAATATAAACTAAATCTGTTTAGTAGTTTGCCTTACATGCTTTTTAGAGTTTTTCAAGCATGTACTACTTTATTTCATTAATAAAAGTTCTTTTTAGATGTTATTGATATTTGCAATACTTGATTTGTCTACCTCAATCTTATTGCAAAACATAGCTTTTTCCATTGCTTCGGTAGTGACGTAAAGCTGTGTCTATTTACAAAAGTTATGCTTTTTCTCACGATTAAGAAACTTTTGATTATATGATTTTTAGGGTTTTCACAAACTCGAAATCATATAACTCTTTTTCCGAAAAAGTGGCTAAGGAAAAGAGATTATTAACAAAGCAAAACTGGATAACATTTAATTGTTCTTGTCCATGTTAGTCTTTGTCAGTTGTTCTTTATTGAATGACACCATACGGAGGAGAGTTCTTTTTGAACTTGCGCTTAATAATAAATCTTTTTGGGGAGCGTGGATGTGGAATATTGGGAGAAAGTGTATCTATATTTCTCCATAAGGTGAGAACTCAGGAATCTTGTTGTTCAGATTACCTAAGTATACCATCTTTAAACTTGATATGCGAGTACTTAGCTTCACCTGTTATCATAGTTGTATGAAACCCTAGTCTCAAACTACTTTGTCATATTTTTGTGACAAATAGGGGGAGAATACATATGTTCTTACTTCTTGTGGTTGCATTAAGGTGCATAACCATAGGGGGAGAACATCATGTGCTTACTTGTTGTGCTTTTCACAAAGTATCAAGTAAAGGGGAGTAATTAAAGCTGAGATCAAGCTTCGTATCAAGAATGAGTAGAATCACTTTAAAATTTTTGATACATTAACTTTAAATTTTGCTCAGATTCTTACTCTTACGCACAAACAACATATGGGATGAGCATGCTAACCCATGTAAGCTTAAGCGTACCTTTATGGTTGTTTGAGCTGGATATGTTGTGACTGCTGACTAAGCATTCATCATCAAGAGTTTAATGAACACATCAAGACTCAAAGGAGAAGTTGAAGAATTCAGAAATCAAGAGCTACATTTGGTTAGTACTTCATTGTATATTATTTGAATCCATATGTAAATTGGTTTTGTCACTAAAATTGACAAAGGGGGGGATTGTTAGGACATTGTCCGGTCAAACCTACTAGCGTTGGTATATCAAGCTAGTTGTCAGTTTTAGGTGTCAAAACTCAATTCTTGATTTAGCCTACTAGAGTTTAGATTTCAGAATTGGGATATAGACAAAGTAGTAGAGACCTTGAAGACGAAGACTGTGAAGACAAAGAAGACATCAATTATTCTTTATCGACAAAAGGTTAGTAGGAGTTATGACTTTATGGAAATTCTTCTATTCTTTCGAAATATAGTCGACTACTTTAGTAGTGATAATAGCGATTGAGATCGTATTCTTGTCTAACGTGACCTTGTGTCATGACCAGTGTTTGCTCCCACAAATACTGTGAGTACAAGAATGAATGAGACAGATTCGGTGCCATGTGTCCATTACAATGGTTTGCTTGCAAATCGTTAGTTGGATATGGATGAATCTAAAGGAGTACTCTTGAGCAAAGAGTCCATGGATTACAGCTGAGGACGTACACACGTCTAAGTTCTGGCTAAGCCCAGTACTTCCAGCGGAATCCAGATTTGACGAAATCTGACAGGCGGGCGGTTCACGAACCGGTTGGCAAATCAGAAACTCAGATTTCTTCTGGGTTCCAAAGTGACTGAACATTTCGCGAACCTGTACGCGAATCCAATGTTGGTTACTTTGCTCGTGTCGGATTTAGTGGATATTCTTTCAGAATTACACTTGGGTCAAACTCTAAACTCCTTTATCTCTTAGATGGACTTGTATATCACATAATATCTTTTGTGTTCCATCTAACGATCCTCAATGAGTCAATAAGATAAGATTATCTCAGGTCTGTTGGATTATATCTTGAAGTGTTTTTGAGCTAACAAAACACTTGGCAGATAATGATAAAAAGAATTCCAATTGAGATTAATCTCTATTACTTGGTTGGCAAGTTTAGGGTTTCCTTAACTTGTGGGACAAGTAGTTGATTGCTTTATTCCAAAGCAACCTATCTTATTGAATGCTATAAATAGAGGTGTCTATGGACAAATACCGCAAGCATCAAGCATACGTGAAGGTCCTTAGGGAAGGTAGCGTAAACTCTTTTCACTTCGGTGAACGCTTGTTGTGGTATAATCATCCTCTATAGGTTGCAGCTCTTTTGGGAACTCCCTACGACTATAAAAGACTTCTCTTGAGAGTTGGGAAGCACAGGTAGGAGATTGAGACCATATTTGGTTGAAATCGGATTAACCTGTAACCTTGGTAACCTGATCACGTTCTTGTCTATTCCATAGTCCGTCTCTTCTGATATACGTCTATAAAAGAACTGATACGTTACACACAAGGTTGAAAGGTAGCAACGCACAGCTGCACTCGGTGTTGTAAGACCTAGTTAGCTCCAGTTATACAAGTTTCTTAAGTGATTCTTCGTGTATAACTGAGGTAGAGATAAGTTGGGCATAGCTTACTCAGTTTGCTTGTCAGCCCCGATTTGTGAAGTAGATTTCCGTATGACCTGGATTTAACAATCCGAAGGAAGTCAACTTGTGTGTGGTAAACTGATAGAGGACAGTTAGACCATACGTCAACAATTAGGTTGCAAAGCCAGTATTGCTGACACAAGCCTTTGACATCGGTCAAAGCAACTCCTAGGCCTGTAAAGGACGTCAGCTGGGGGAATCAAGTGCGTGACGATCTGTGGGGGATCTAGAGACGTAAGGAGTGTGACAGTATCCAATTCGCTTGGAGGGCTTGAGTTGGTCTCTGCTACATCCCAGACCGAAGTCTTATAGTAGGATAGTGTTTGTAGTCAGTTTGTACTGGGCGGTGTTCAATCTGGACGAGGTCCCGAGGTTTTTCTGCAAGGCAGTTTCCTCGTTAAAAAAATCTCTGGTGTCTTGTGTGCATTTACTTTCCGCATTATATCTCTGATAATATAATTAAAGCACCAAGTAGTACGTTATCCAATAACTCTAGAGTTTAACTCCAAAGTCCCAACTTTGTCGAGTTGATCCCCAAGATCACAACTCCAGTTATTAGAGTTTGGATATTGATTTTTGAGATCGTCCAAACTTAAATCATAAGACTCATGAGCCAAAACGAAAAGTTGGTAGTATTTCGGTACCCCTCATTTTTCAATTACTGGAAGTGGAAGGATGCATACCTGAATACCAAATGAATTTAGCTTTATTATCCTTAGGGAAATGGTTTCTCACCTTCTCTGTTGTTGTTTTTGTTGTAAATTCACCAGTAATAGTGCCACTCCAGATCCTCTTATCACCCTCTATATTCAGTACTGGTAGGTTTTCAATGGAAAAAAAGTTCAACATTTAATAAATTCATTATCTGGATAAATTTCTTCCAGAGAATTCTCAAATATCCAATTTTCTTTCCAAACAGAGAAATCTCCAGAACCCACTAGCCATCTAGTATTCCTCTTGACTTCCTCAAATACCCATTTTATACCTTTGAAAACAGAGGATTTCTTGTATGAGGTAATAAGCTCACCATTTTTAATAAACTTGGCTCTGAAAAATCTTGCCCAGTCTTCTTCAGTGTTTAGTATTCTCCATACTAACTTCATCAACAAAGTTTTGTTAATAACTTCAAGCCTCTTTAGACCCAAGTCACCCTCTTCAATTGGTGCACAGACTTTGTCCCACTTCAATGTCACTACTTTCTTTCTGATGGATTACCTGTCCAAAGGAAATTTATCATCAGTTGTTCACAGATTTTAAGTATTTTCACAGGCCATATGTATATTGACATATTGTAAATAGGAATGCTGCTCAAGACATGTTTGGTCAGAATCAGTCTATCTTGAAAGGACAACAGTTTCCCTTTCCAGCTTGCTAGCTTGCCTTGAAATAGTTCAACTACACCCCACACATCATTTGATCTGATACACCCAGGCTTTAATATTACACCCAAGTACTTGTCAGGAAATTTTGAAATAGGCATCTGAAACACACTTGCAATTTGCTGTTTTCTGTCTTCAGTGACTCCTCCCACAAAGACCTTACTTTTTTCCTTATTAACTACTTGACCAGATGAGCTTTGGTATGCTATTAAAATATTCTTCAATCTGTCCAAGTTTCTCTTGTGCCCATTACAGAAAATAAACACATCATCTGCAAAGAAACTGTGAGAAGGAGTAATCCCATTTCTGTTAACCATTGCTTGAATTCTTCCATTAGCTACCATATTAGCAATGTTTCTACTCAGTGCCTCTTCAGCCATCACAAAGATTATAGGGGATAAGGGATCTCCTTGTCTCAACCCTCTTCCAACAGTGAAAAAACCAGCTGGACCACCATTTACTAGAACTGAAAGTCTAGCAGACTGGAAAAGAGTTTCAATCCATCTAAGACATTTTATTGAAAACCCAAATTTCCTCATCACTGTAAAAAGAAAATCCCAACTAAGTGAATCAAAAGCTTGGGTGATGTCTAATTTTAGCCCAACATTGCCTCCTCTTCTTTTAACATCCAGCTCATTTAACCATTTCAGATGCCAACACTATCTGATCTTGTATATTTCTACCCTTTATAAAGGCACTTTGTTGTGGTGATATTACTTTAGGTAATATATCACCTAATCTGGTTGTAATGATCTTAGTAAATATCTTAAATCCAATGTTTGCAAGACCAATTGGTCTAAACTGATTAGCTTTCCTTGCGCCTTTAAGTTTTGGGAGCAGAAAGATGAAGTTAGAGTTCATACCTTTAGGAATAAAGCCTTTCTCCCAACAGAATTGTATCATCTTTACTACATATTCTTTGATTATGTCCCATGCAGCTCTGTAGAAGAAACCAGAGAAGCCATCTGGGCCTGGAGCACTATCAGGATCCAAGTCATAAACTACTTGCTTTATCTCATCTTCAGTAGGATTTCTTCTAAAAAGTTATTCTCTTCCTCATTAATAATTGTGGGTATGGCCTCCATGATACATTCATCAATTTGAACTGGATGGAACTTGAACTTTTCTTCATAGTGATGTACTAGCAATTTAGAAATGCCCTCTGTACTATTAATAATTTATCCATCTTCATTTTCTAACTCAGTGATTGCATTATAGTTCTGTCTTATTTTGATGTTTGTATGAAAAAAACTTGTATTGGCAGCTCCTTCTTTTATCCATTTCATTATGGATTTGTGATGCATAAGGTCTCTATTCTGTTTTGTCATAATTTCTTGTTTCTTTTTTGCCTCCATCAGTTGAGTCAAAAGAGATAAATCTGCAGGGTTTTGATCAAAAGCCAGAGTAGAGTTGTAAACCTGATCCTCTGCTTCTTTTAGTTGAAGTTTGATATTACCAAAGACTGACCAATTCCAATCCTTCAGAAAGTTCTTCAATCTTTTCAACTTGATTAAGTAAATAAAAACAGGATTTCCAATAACCTCTTCTTCTCATGATTTCTTACTGCTTCCAGAAATCCTTCATGTTGCAACCATATCTTCAAAACTTTGAAAGGAATATTTTTTGGTTTTGGAGTACACATACAAGCTCCAAGTAATAGGCTATGGTCTGATATATTCCTGACTCCTACTTTATACTCCCAATTAGGATATTTCTCCAGCCATTTCAGATTGTAAACTGCTCTGTCTAAGTTACATAAGATTCTTCTTCTTCCAATTCTGTTATTGCACCAAGAAAATTCAATCCCTGTCTTTGGAGCTTGAAGATCACAAGTATTAAGACAATCATGAAAATCCAACATAGATTTCTGATTAGGATTTCTCCCTCCTTTCTTCTCATCCACAGAAAGAATAGCATTGAAATCCCCTATTACCAACCAAGGAAGACCAAGGTTACTGAGATGAGTTAACTCTTCTCATAAAACCTTTCTATTGATAGTCAAAACATCTGCATGTACTCCAGTTATTAGTACTCCACCCACATTGACAGTTATGGCTTGCCTTGAGGCTTCAACCAGTGTAGGTGTAGTAATTGAAGCATTCCAGAACAGCCATATATTACCCTTTCTATTTTCATCTGAGTTATGTATAATAGAATGATTCATACCTTGTAGTTTCAGCTTTTTACAAAAACTTTCAGTTTCTCTTACTTTAGGCTCAGCTATCCATATCAAAGTTGGACTAAATTGATTCACTAAACTTCTTAGTTTGTCCTGAGCTTGAATCTTCTCAAACGCCTGACATTCCATAACAATACCTTCATTTATTCTTAGAGGATTGAGAAGTATCAGGCCTTCTCTTACCTTTAGCATTACCAGCAGTTTTCTTTTTTGCTTCAGCTGCCTGTTGTCTTGTTTGTATTATACTTATTACTTGAACTGGAGACAACTTAGATTTCCCACCCACAATGCTACTATTAGAATCTAAATTACCTGCCATATCAATGTTATCTTCCTCATTTAAGTATTCATCAGGTTCCAGAACTTCCTCTGATATATGCACTGGTTTAGACATTGTTGGAGCAGTAGAATTAAGCTCCAAAACCTTGCTTACTTCAAGAGTAGGAAAATCAGTATTCATATTGAATACTTCATCCATATCTTGTAATGTATGAAATTTCCCAGATGATATTTCACCAAATCTGATTGGTGTTGTAATTATTTCACCAACTTCATATTCAGACACATGGTTAGAAGTTGTAGCTTCAGAAACATTAAAGAAAATATCAAAAGGCTCATAGTTTACTTCTTTATGCTTATTGCCTTTGTTTTCAGGTCTGTAAACCCATTCAGCTTTCTTATTAGCAACTGTTGGTGAAGCTCTAACCCTTTCATTAGCCATAGTGTTGTAACCTTCTTCTCTTCTTTTTATCCTGCAATCTTTTTCAATATGTCCAACTAATTCGCAATGGTCACAAAATAATGGCTTCTTTGGTATGTAAACTCTCTGATAAAATCCTCCAAGCTTACTATGAATCCAAACCTTATCAGGAATTGGCTTAGTCATGTCAATCTCAATCAAAACACTTGCATAATATCCCATCATCTTCCTTAAAGTAGTGTCATCGATCTTCACTGGCCTACCAATTGCTTTAGCTATTTGAAGTAAAATTTTATCCTTCCAATACTCAATTTGCAGTCCAGGGAAATGAACCCAAGCAAAAGTTGTTGATGAATTCTGTTTTTCCGGCTGGAAATTAGCTTCCCATACCCTCAATTTCAACGCCTGAGAATCAACAATCCATAACCCTTCCCAAACATACTTTGTATCTTCAATATTATCAAGCTGAATAATGAAAAATCCTTTACCTAAAGGTATAAATTGTACAGAACCTTTTAATTTCCATTGATTCTTCAAAGAGGTTTCTGCATCTTCAATCTTCAGATTCACAAAATCCAGCCTCCCAATCAAGCTGTAGCACCACTCATTTACAGTTTCATCAATATTATCATCGGTAATCTTAATAGCAGGCGAGTTTTCATGATTCTCTGCTGCAGGAAAAACCGAAGTATCAACCCCTCCTACCATTTCAGAAACCCTAAACTTATCCATTCAAAAATCTTCAAATGAATATCGACATATTTATTACATCAAATGAAACGAAATACAACCACCAATCATTCCTAATGATACTGATCTATGAATTTAAACAATGATTGAGATGAATTAAGATCAAATTGATTCACTGAAATCGAAAAATTGAGAAGAATTAAATGTCTTGACCTATGGTCAAAATCGCGTCAACTCAGAAACCTATCAATGTTATGTTAATGTGCACTTTCATATCACATAAGTGTTAGTTTGAAAAAGGACACAACACTAAATTTTTTCATCATTCATCAATATATATCTCGTGAGAACAATAGGTCAAGTAGGTAGAGTTCTATGTGATGGCTAATTAACGATCATGAGTTGCATTTCCACTCTGTTGTTAACGACAAGCAAACCAATTGTTTGAATCTAAATAATGCTAGTTCCATCTGCATTGGAAAAGTCAATTTTTTTTCTAGGTACCTTGCACATTACTGCTACCAGGGTGCAGGACATTTACTCTGTTAGTAGCAAGTATCTTGCCATCTTCTTATGGATGGTTATTTTTTCTAGCCCGCAATTGTAGTTGTTCCCGCATTTCATGCATGCATCAAGTTTTATCAATTTTAGTGGTGTTCAAATCTGGGTCAGTTAGATTCCAAATTGCACATTTTCTTAATGCAAGAGTTGCTGGGGATGTTACCGAATATGACTACAATAGCATTCAGTATATATGTTCTTTTTGTCTAAAAGTATGGAGTAGCATGTGTAAACCATTAAAAGAGGGAGGTCTAGGTTTCCAAAATATGAAAAACTTTAACATAGCTATGTTGGCTAAAATAGGATGGAAATTGCATGAAAACCCAGGTTCTTTATGGGCAAAAAGTTAAAAAGCCAAATATTACCCTATGACTGATATTCTACACATAAATACAAAACCTAAACAAAGGGACAGTTGGATATGGAAAGGTATCCTTCTAGGAATAGAATACTTAAAGAGAAACTGTTTTTGGGAGGTAGGTAGTGGTGAAAACATAGATATTTGGGATGATTATTGGATTCCGAATGTGAAACCAACAGACTACAGATAAAGATCGGTAAGTGTGGATGTTACCAAGGTATGTCAACTGATTACGACTAACAAAACATGGGACATTACAAAAATAACTGCTTGTTTTGATGAAGTAAATGCAGGTAAGATAATAAAGATTCCAATTCCAGGCAATGGCAGGGTAGATACCCCCCCCACTGAATCCTAAGCACCACAGGTATTTTTACTGTTAAATCTCTATATAGAAGCATCAATTCTACAGAAAAACTAACATGCAGTGGAACAAAATTTGGGCTATGAAAATAACACCTTCAATCAAAACATTCATCTGGAAGGCAACACATTCTATACTCCCAAATAGTGTAAGAATTGCAGCCATAAAACCAGAAATAGATGTAGGTTGCAAACTTTGTAATGAACATGAAGAATCACTCACCCATCTATTTATGAAGTGCAACTTCACAAAACAGGTATGGATGCACCTTAATTTTGATATGGCTTATGTCATGAATGGAGCTGTTACTTTCCAGGATTGGTTAAATGATTGGTTTTTGCATAGTGATAGAGAAAACAATGTCATGGAATGGCGTGTTTTATGTAGCATTGTAACCTGGCACATATGGAAAGCGAGAGGCGACTAAGTGTTTAGGAAAGAAAACCAAAACAGTGCAGTGGTAGCAAGGAAAATAGTGAAGTTTATAAATAGATTCCTATGGGTCAATAGAACAGACTATGACATTATGCAAACTTTATATTATAATCCACTAAATGATGAAGCCTTAACAGTAACAGTTGGAAAAGTCAAAGATCAGATAGCTTATATGGCAGTAAAGATAAACATAGTTTTATCCATGCTAGACCCTATTACTAGTTCTGGCATGGGACTAACTTTGATTGACTATGCAGGGATAACTATAAAAGCTAGAGGCAAGTGGGAGAATTGTACCACCAGAGAACAATTAGAGAGGGCAGGAGCAGAGGCGGCTTTCAAATGGGCAGCAGAGCTGAGTGGCTATAACATCATCTTTCAAAGTGATTCGGAACCTACTCTACTGTTGCTAATAGAAATGTATGCAAAGGCTCGGGAAAGAAGATTTCATCAAAGCAGTGATTTTGAAAACAACATTATCTTTGACATAAACTTCAAAGCTATGGCGTTTGTGCTACTAAATAGATGTGATTTGATATGGCCAGCAAACCTATCAGTTTATTGTAATAGATACTCAATCCAGCATAACTGGACGGGAGAAAATCTTATAGACATTATGAACTATTTGGAAATCTATAAGGCTTCTCTTAAATATAGCCCATGCTTTTATTAACGATAACCCATTGACTTTGGTCAGTAAATATTGACTACAACTTTAAGGTTGACATTTTTCCATTCATATTCATAGCCCATAAACTAGGTTACTGAGTCACACAGTAAGTGACACACTGAGTTGATTCATGACCTAATAACGAAAACCTATTATAATTAGGGGGAACTAAGATTGGTGGCAATCGATCGGTGAAAACATTTATTAACAAAGTACTGATTGAAACTAAGGTTATTCAATCAATGACAACGGCCCAACCTGATTCACATTATGAGTATTAGAGAATTAAAAACAAATACTAAACCTTATCATATATGTTTAGAACTAATAAACAAAAATAATTTTAGTTAAGCTCTGTTGTTTTCTTATATAAATTCGTTGTATCAACTCCGTACTTGATTGTAATGATTTGCATGTATGGATGATGGAACAACTCATAAGTCTTTGATAACACATCAACCCCAACCTGTTTCTTCTTCTCTTCTTTATAAGCATCTGAATATAAGAATGATAAATTGGATTCTAAAACTTTAATACGATTTTGCTAATTAATATCGAAAAAGGTAATTTTCTTTATTGTTTGATTCTTTTTTAATTTGTTTTGGTTCTATGTTTTGATGTAGAATTGGGAGGAGGAGAACGAGAAGCGGTTTGGAGAAAAAAATAGGTTTATGAATCGGTGTAAAAAACAAAAAAATCTCGTTAAATTTGTTTGGGTTATGGAGTAGGCTATGGTTAATAAAATCAAAAACAAATATGGGTTATAATTAATATGGGTTATGTTTAATAAAATCACGGGTTATTTTTAAGAGAAACCATCTATAATTGGAATGTAACCGTTTACCATACCAATTCTTACTTAAGGAGAAGTGGTATTTATCAATATAAAAAAAATATGTTCTTTTTGTTTTCATCTTAAGAAGGCATTTGAAGGAGATACATGAAGATTGGTAACTCGTAATCAGCAAACAATGTTTAATCTACATTAGTCGGCACTAGGCCTGTTGCATCTGTTTCTTCCAAAACAAACAGCTTATAGATATGATTTTACTAGTTCCACCAAAAACTCATGAGATTATATAAAGGCAATAGTACACATGGTCGATTCACCGTTCCCATTTATGTTTCTGTTTTTCTTATGGTATCCATTGTTTTTCTCAGGGAGTCAATATTTTTGTTTTCAAGTTCCAGGAAGAAAAATGTGTTGCGGATGTACTAAAAAGAGCTCCTTGGACAGTTGATGGTTACTATTGAGCTGTCCAGAAATATGATCCAAATAAGAGTGTTGCAGAATATAAGTTTGAGAAGCAAACATGATGTGTCCAATTCAGAGGGCTTGGAAACATGCCAACAACAAACAAAATATTAGATGAGATGTGCAGTGATCTTGGTCGAAGAGTGGTTACTGGCAAAAGATTACCTAGAGGTATTGTCTCCACCACAGTCCATGTGGAAATCAACCTAAGAGACCCACTCAAAGGTCGCAGAATATGGGTAGGTTATCACTATAAAAAACAACCATATCGCATATGCAGGAAGTGCTTTGTGATTGATCATGTTGCAGCAAATTGTGAGACAATAGAAATGGAGCTAAAACTGGCAAAAATGACAGATGAAGACTATGCTGTATGGACTCAGTCAAAGGAGGGGAAGAGGATTCTAGCAACACAAGCTGTCAACTTGAAAGCTGTCAATGACTAGATCATGATTTGAGATGGCTGAGAATGAAGATGAAGAAGGTAATAGGAAAACTAAGAGACAAAGAGAAGAAGAGGAATCCTCAAACTCTCAGACCCCTGCTTATCAATCTACCCAATCCCATAACAACCCAATTTTTAAAAGGGAAGAGAACTCTGCTTTGAAGATACAGTATGGCAATCCGGAGGTATGTGAAACCTCTAAGGGAATGCAACTAAGTGACTCAAGGCAAGCTTCTATGCAACTCTCTGGTGATCCAAATGGAAGGGCTGCTAATACGGTAATTTACTCTTTCATAAAACCTTTTTCTTACAGCAATAATCATTTCAGTATTTCAAATCATTTGATTCATTTAATACTCATATTCATTCTTAATTTTTCTCTGCATAATTTCATTAAGTCTGTTAGCTTTATTAATCTTAGTTAGATAGTATTTAAAGTTAATAGCTTTTCCTGCGTATTTATACCTATAATTTACGTCACCTATTTTATCCGCAATCATTGTAGCATTAATAAGAGCCATCATAAGTCTGCATTAAGGTGTTTTAGTGTTGTGTCCTGTATCATTAGTCTTAAAAACTCATTTGTGTCTCCATTGGTGCATACAAAATTGAGCGACTGTGTTTGCAATAGATATATGATGTAACTTCTCTGCTGGAATTGTCAAGGGTTTGGGGGTAAAGCCACTAGAGATCATCTAAAATATCTTAACTCCCTACATGCTCCAGATATTGTTTTCATCTCTGAAACAAAAGTAAACAATGATAGAATCCTAGGCCTTACTAGCTTCTTACAACTCCCAAATAAAGACTTTGTGCCTTCTAATGGTCCTGCTGGTGGACTCATCTTACTTTGGAAGGATGGGTTTGAATTAGATATAGTTCACACATCTTCAAACATGATACATGCTTTAGTGAAGAATGATCCTGCTAGAGGGGAATGGTTCCTCTCTTGTATATATGGAACTCCCTACAGACATGAGCAGTCAGCTCAATGGGAGTATATTAAAGACCTAAGCTCAAGTGTTAATGTCCCATGGGTAGTGATAGGCGACTTAAACATCACACTAGACTCTCAGGAGAGGCTAAACCAATCATCCCAAGCTGATGCACCAGCCAGCATCACTAAACTAATTGCTGATTCTGATCTTTCTGACTTGGGGTTTAATGGAAATCCTTACACTTGGACAAGCAATAGTCATGGAACTGGTAGAATTAAGTCTCCTTTTGATAGAACTTTAATCAATAGCTTATGGTCCCTAATATTTCCAGATTCTACACTCCATCATCTTCATCAAAATGGATCAGATCATACTCCCATTATGCTAACCCTATATAGCAATCATTCACCTAGGGGGAAAAACTAAAATTTTTTTGAATTTTGGTTAAGTAACTCTTCCTGTACTGATGAGATCAAGAAAGCTTGGTCCTCTACTTCTTTTGGTTCTGCAGCATTCATTTTTTGTGACAAGCTAGCCAACACTAGAAGGCTACTGGGCATTTGGAGTAAGACAGTATTTGGTCATATTCAAAGTACTATCTCTTCACTGCAAGCAGAACTTCATCAACTCCAAACTCAAGCCAGTGGGGGGGATAATGATCAGAAAATAAAAACTGTTGAAGAAGACATAGAGAAGTGGAATGAACTAGAGACAAGACTGATGAAACAAAAATCTAGAGAGCATTTTTTTAAAGATTATGATAGGAACTCAAAGTATTTTCACATTAAGGTGAATAAAAGGAAGGCAAGAAATAGAATTGATTCTTTACAAGCAGTAGATGGGACATGGTGCAAAGATAGGGATAGTTTAGAAGACTTACTCAGAAACCATTTTCTGAGTATTAGTACATCTTCTAATCCAGGAGATAGCTCTCAGTTCCTTAACAACATCCCAACATTGATCTCCCAAGAAGACAATTCAAAGCTGGTCAAGATTCCAGAAGAGCAAGAGATCTTTGACATAATCAAAGCAATGGAGGCATGGACTTCACCAGATCCAGACGGTTTTCCCCCGGGGTTTTATCAGACTCAATGGCTAACAATCAAAGAGGATGTAATCAAGATGGTGCAAAGTTTCTTTCATTCTGGATACATGCTCAAACAGCTAAATCGCACAAGATTCTCTCTTATTCCCAAAACTGTTACACCTCACAAACCAGAAGACTTCACGCCAATTGCCTTGTGCAAAATAGCATACAAGATAATTTCTAAGATCTTACAGCAGAGAATGAAGCTTCACATCGAGAAGATTATATCTCTTATGCAAGCGACATATGTTACTGACAGACTCATTAGTGAGAACATCACTATGGTTCAAGAAATAGTGCATACTATGAAGAGAAGTGAGGCCAAAGAAGGAGTTCTTGCAATGAAAATGGATATGTCTAAGGCCTTTGATAGGCTAGAGTGGGGCTTCTTCATTGATATCATGCGAAAGTTTGGCTTTGGTGATAAATGGTGTCAACTTGTTCATCAATGTATCAATACTACACAAATTGAGGTAATGATAAATGGCGTAGCATGCAAACCATTCCTTCCTACAAGAGGGATACGACAAGGAGACCCACTCTCACCCTACCTCTTTATACTGGCAATGGAAGCTTTTTCAAGAAAACTTGCATACTATGAAGATAAAGGTCAGATATCAGGAGTCAAAATAGCTAGGTCTGCACCAAAGATTAGCCATCTTCTTTTTGCAGATGATTGTTTGCTCTTCTGTAAAGCTAATGTGAAAGAAACTCAAGTATTGTTGCAGGTTATATCAGACTTCAGCTGAGTCAGTGGTCAAGTTATCAATTTCTCAAAATCATCAGTCTACTTCAGCAAGAAAGTCCCTATTCCAGTTAGGGATAATCTCTCTTCCATACTTAATGTCTCTCAAATGCAGTTAAAGGAAAAGTATCTTGGTCTGCCTTTCTTCATTGGTAAGAACAAAAGAGTTCCTTTTTCCAATCTAATTGAGAAGATGAACAAAAATATGGAGTCTTGGAGGGTTAAGAATCTTACAGAAGCATGGAGAACAGTGCTTGTTAAACATGTAACAAACAATATTCCAGTGCATCACATGACTTCTTTCAAGTTACCAACTGACACTATAGCAGGCATGAACTCAGCTCAATCAAGTTTCTTAAAAAACAAGAAGAACAACAAAGGAGTTCACTTATTCCCATGGCAGAAAGCTTGCTTACACAAGGCGGATGGTGGGCTTGGACTGAAGGACATGAGTCTGTTCAACAGAGCTCTACTTGTTAAGTCTGCATGGAGATTACAAACTAGACCTGATGATCTTTGGGTTAGAGCACTCAAGGCCAATACTCAACATGCAGTAATCCATTTGATGCAGGTGAAGGCAAGGATTCTTCTTGGAGCTGGAAAGCATCACTTCAGAAATGGATTTTGTTAAAAAACATAGTCTGTGGCAAGTTGGAAATGGCAAGCGCATAAGAACATGGGCAGACACATGGCTTCAAGAAAAGGAATCTCCACCAGTTCCCAAAATCAGTATGGATATTGCTTGCCAGTTCAACACTATAGATACTCTCTTTAAAGCTGATGGAAGGAGCTGGGATATTCAGATCCTTAATTATGTTTTTCATCCAGAAGATGTGGTCCTAATCAGTAACATCGCTATTCATCCCTATGAAGAGGATCGCCTGGTTTGGAAGCTGGAAAGAAATGGTCAGTTCACTGTCAAGTCAGCGTACAAGCGGATGTATTCAGACAAACATGCTAATCAATTGCTGTCCTCCGACCCAATGCAAGAAGTCTGGAAAAAGCTTTGGAAAATGGAACTAATTCCTAGAGTGCAACATTTTATCTGGAAATGTCTCTCTAAATCTCTTTCCATCAAAGTCAGACTCTCAAGAGCTATGAAAGACATCTCAACTGTATGTCCTATGTGCACAAGGAATCAAGAAACGGATGACCATCTCTTCCTTCATTGTGATTTTGCCAAAGCAGCATGGATTGCGTTGGATAATACTCATTCATCTGCTATACCTTCCTTCTCATCTTGGGTCATCAGCTGGTTTAACGATCTCACTGCTGGTTCTTTGTCAGTTGATGAGTTTACCAAAAGGGCTACCTTGGCGAGTTGGCTATGGGCTGAGAGATGCAAGGTGGTGTTTCAGGGAAGTAAAGTTGATATTCATGGCTTCATTCAGCGCACAAAAATCAGTCTGAGCACATATCAGGATGGATATTGAAAAAGGAGGGGTACCGAAATACTACCAACTTTTCGTTTTGGCTCGTGAGTCTTATGGTTTAGGTTTGGACGATCACAAAAATCAATATCCAAACCTAGATAACCGGAGTTGTGATCTTGGGGATCAACTCAACAAAGTTGGGACTTCGGAGTTAAACTCAACGGTTATTAGATAACGTACTACTTGGTGCTTTAATTATAAATCAGAGTTACAATGCGGAAAGTAAAAGCACACAAGACACCAGAGATTTTTTTTAACGAGGAAACTGCCTTGCAGAAAAACCTCGGGACCTCGTCCAGTTTGAACACCGCCCAGTACAAACTGACTACAAACACTAGCCTACTATAAGACTTCGGTCTGGGATGTAGCAGAGACCAACTCAAGCCCTCCAAGCGAATTGGCTACTGTCGCCTTCCTTACGTCTCTAGATCCCCCACAGATCATCACGCACTTGATTCCCCCAGCTGACGTCCTTTACAGGCCTAGGAGTTACTTTGACCACTGTCAAAGGCTTGTGTCAGCAATACTGGTTTTGCAACCTTACTGTTGACGTATGGTGTAACTGTCCTCTATCAGTTTACCACACACAAGATGACTTCCTTTAGATTGTTAAATCCAGGTCATACGGAAATCTACTTCACAAATCGGGGCTGACATGCAAACCAAGTAAGCAATGCCCAATTCGTATCTACCTCAGTTATACACGAAGAATCAATTAAGAAACTTGTATAACTGGAGCTAACTAGGTCTTACAACACCGAGTGCAGCCGTGCGTTGCTACCTTTCCAACCTTGTTGAGTAACGTATCAGTTCTTGAATAGCCGTATATCAGAAGAGACGGACTTTAGAATAGACAAGAACGTGATCAGGTTACCAAGGTTACAGGTTAATCCGATTTCAACCAAAGATGGTTTCAATCTCCTACCTGTGCTTTCCAACTCTC
>JAJJMA010030637.1:0-15253 GCA_023529015.1 Papaver nudicaule
TCTGGAATCTAACCTGAATGATGCTGATGCTTATGATTGGTCAGGTTCTCTGGCACGATAGTTGGAACTAATGATGTTTCTCCCCAGTGGGCAGATTCCAAGTGGAGATCATTGAAGGTAGATCTTCAATATAATTCAGTGATTTGTTATCTTGTTTCTGCATCCCCCATCTCATAATATCCATGTATTTTTCTAGGTTCAATGGGATGAACCTTGCTCCACACCAAGACCTGATAGAGTTTCTCCATGGGAGATTGAGCCTTTTGTTGCTTCTCCAGCTCCTCCAAAACCGATTCAACCGTTGGTATCAAAGAATAAAAGGCTTCGAATCTCCACAGATCTTCCATTTCATGGTACGTCATCTAATATTTGTTCTTTCCGCAGTGCCTAAGATTTCATTAGGTGATAGGAATATGTGCTAATCCTTTTACTTCATTCGTCTGTAGGAACTACTGCTAGTTCTATACCTTCACCACTCTGGTATCCTGGAGCAACACAATCCAATGAAGTAACTGTATCGAGTGGCCTCGATATTCAAAGCAGTGAAAGTCAAAGCATCTGGCTTCCCAAACACAATGAAAACATGGGAAATTTTGTCAACAGCAACAGTATCTCAAGGATCCAGAGAGAGTCCCTTGGAAATGCTTCCCTTGATTTGTTTCAAGATGATAGAACAGTTTCGATGTGGTCAGGTCACTTGGGCTACTCAAACGCTGACCATTCCTCTATAACAAAGAATGATCAGAAACAGGACCAAGTAGAATCAGATAAGAAATCTGAGACTCCAAGTGGTTACCGTCTATTCGGGATTGAGCTGATTAACAATACAAATACCCCAGCTAGTATAGTGAAGGAACCAGTGAACGACATCACTGAAGTGGCTGCCCCCTCAATCATATCTGGGTCCGAGTCAGATCAACAATCTGCTCTTTCTAATGCATCCAAAGAACAAGTACTGTTGCAAGCACGGCCAAAGAGCTTCTCGACGACTACCAGAAGTCGTACTAAGGTATTGAACCTGGGTTGTCTAGTAGATAGGCTTTCTATGTTCTCATTTGATTTGACGTTCAAACCATTGAAGAATCAACTCTAATTCTTTATTTTGCTTGAATAGGTACACATGCAAGGGATAGCAGTTGGCCGAGCAGTGGACTTGACCACTTTGGATGGGTATGACCAACTTATAAATGAGTTGGAGGAGATGTTTGAGATCAAAGGAGAGCTGTCTCCTCGTGACAAATGGGAAGTTGTATTTACCGATGATGAAGGGGATATGATGCTCGTTGGGGATGATCCATGGCTGTAAGAGTCTCCTCATAATCTATCACATCTGTCTACAATTACACGTTATTGCACTTTTTTTACTACATGTCTGCATCATTTCGATTCTCACTGACAGTCGCTTTCTTTATCTTTCAGGGAATTCTGCAAGATGGTGAAGAAGATTTTCATCTATTCGAGCCAAGAAGTTAGAAGGATGAATCCAGGATGCAAGTTATTGTCATCGTTAGGGGGCAGTGAAGGTACTCCTGTATGCTCAGATAAATGAAAAAGCTTTACTTCATTCCATTCTCGTTTCTTGAGGGGTTCTCTTTTGAAAGTGTAACTAATTTGGCGCAGCTCGGTTTTTTTAGAGCCTCCTGTTATGGTGGTAGTAGTAGTAAGTAGTAGTAGTAGTTCTAATAATAGAGTAGGGTTAACATGTGAGGGTGTGAATATAATCGCCGTAGTCGTGTGAGGAAGATAAAATATGTACTTACTAGTTATAAACACTTCCTGTAAATATGCAAGTTTGCTTTTGCAAAGCCAGTTTTTTATGTTTCCGTAATCTTCAGTGTTTCAGTCAAGACTTAGCAGTAGACAGTAGTACTCTTGTATAATTTGCACTGTTTCACTTTCATATCTCATTGAAAGCAACTGAAGTTCTAAATCAGTTGAAAACACCTACACTTTGGTCTTCCTTTTCGAGGGAGACCCAAGGGTTGAGGTGTGCAATCATAAACACAGTTGTGTATGCACGCCTGCACGGTTACGTGCGCGTTCCGTACTCGGCGGTCAAGATCTTTGGTCTCTCAACTGTGATTATGGTGTAGAATCTTTGGTCTATAAATTCAGTTTCCTCTGTTGGTTTAGGTAAAAGCTGAAATGGTGTTTCAGAGAAGAAGATGAATTTCCACTTGAAACAAAATCCCATTTGAAATCGACAAGGAAAAAGACCCAAAAGTGTAAAGAGATAGCGATATGCATTTATGAAACTGATGTTAAGAGATGGGAAGACGGAAACCCAATATTGTATGACCAATCTCTCTCAATCCCCCCCATTATTTTGAATGAGACGTTTTGGTAGAGATGATTGCTGTCCTTTAGTCTTTAGTGCTGCCTGCAATGTTTGGCAGCAGATATTTGAAATATTTAGACTGTTTGTTTCTTTACTGATTCGGTCTCTGAATCTGACTCGGCCACTGACTCGATTCGAATAATATGTTAGACTGTTTGTTTTTTATTTTGAGTCAGATCTGATTCAGACCTAACCTCTGACTCGGGCCCATTTGAGTCAACTGACTCGAGGTGAGTCAGTGGACGAGTCAGATTCAGAGGCCGAGTCAGTAAAAAACAAACACAGTCAGTTGAGTCAGATCTGACTCAAAAAACAAACATTCGAGTCAGACCCAGTTGAGTCAGACCCAGTTGAGTCAGTTGAGTCGAATCAGATTCAGTCGAGTCAGACCCAGTTTTAAAAAACAAACATGGTGTTACCGTCACAAATGTGACTGTCCTAGCTTTGCCACTGAGTTGTCCGTAAGCGTCTTTGGCCAGGGGAACGTCTTAGCTCCGCTACTGGTTACCGGTAAGCGTCTTTGGCCAAGGGAACGCGTCGAAGACCCAAATTTTCATGTTATGGTTTTCCTTTTTGCAGTTTTTTTCTTTCTTTTCATTATGAAAATTTTGTTCGATTACATATACTATGCTACGAAAACTGAAACGATACCAGCAAATACTTGATTTCGGGTGATACAATATGGCAAGTTTGAATGAGAAATGAAACATAAGGCTGCACTATGTATATGCTTTTGCTTCTGTGTATATAGACTGCTGGTTTGGTTGCCTCCTCTGGCAAAATTTCAGGCTATGCACTTTCTTTCCACCTTGTAAATCCCCGGCATTTGCTTCTCGTTCCGAAGGTTCAACGGTGGTCGAAATGTGCACTGCCTCATTCTTCTTTTCGTCAGTCTGTAACCATGAATGAAAATTGAAGCTGCAATGATCAAACCGGTGGAAGTGGTGGTTCTACAGCAGGATCAGCCTTCTTAACCGGAAGAATGAAGCATCGGCACAGCGGACACGTCGAGTTCGTACGGAGCCAATGATGGATGCATTCGACGTGAAACACATGTTTGCAAGACGGTATCTGATGCAATTGCTCACTTAGCTCAAAATCACCCAAACATACGCAACATCTGTACATCATTGCAAACAGAATCACAATCAGAAATATACACCAAACATACCTCAAAGGAATTTGGGTGCAAGTAGATATCATCTTTTTCTTTTTGTTAAGAAAAACAAAAACCAGTACAATAATCTTGGTACCACCAAGAAGAGAATCTTTGAGCACTAAGCACAAAAATATATTTCTGATTGACGTTTGCAACTGAGCTTTCTCTGCACATAGGTTTGCGCATATTGGAGGTTTTTGAGGCCACTTTTTTATGCCATGGTACAAATAATTCATTTGATTTTGAATCCAATGCCTAGTACAATGGAGATTCGTATCTCCAATTTCTCACGGTGAATTGTGATAGTGGAGGTAGTTTTTTAGTTGTCCTATTGAGAGCAAGTATTATGGTTGCGAAAAAGTAGCTAAAAATTCTACATTGTGGCCAAGATATGAGGACGAATAAAAAAGTACTATGGTCTGTGTCTACAATTCAGCGGTTACTCATTAATCGTGGAAATAAGAAGAGCGACTACGTAGTGGCCGTTTAGTTCAAAATATCTTTAAAAATCCGGAATATCAATTGCTGCAAGATGCATGATTTAGGAGGTTACCAAATTTCACTGAAAATTATTAAATTTCATGCAAACTAAATAGTGGTGGGAAACGAGGATTGGTAACCCCTGCAGCAGTTTTCAGTGGGGCACTTTTCGTGTCGGTTTCGCCCTTAGAAAGTTTTGTTCCATTTTTAATGACATTATTTTGGTGAATAACCCTCTAAATGTCTACTTTTGTAATGACAAAACCTGAAAATTTTGGTGCTTTGCATCTTTGACCCATATGATGCTTCTTCACAATATGACTGGTTTTTAGATGTTGAAGATGCTCAATGCTTATTAACCATTGAGTTTGTACACCAATCACACTAGATTCTACTTTTCATTTTGTTCTTTCAAAAACAATGGATGGTATAAGAGATTCTACATGGAAAGGTTGGTGACAGTGAAAATCACAAAAACATGAAATGATGACACTCCCACTTAGGCATACACCATGACTTTAGTATCATAGATCTCAACCATCCAACTTATTAGACCTACCTGCACTTTTTACCATAACAACATAGAAAATAATAGTAAATGGACCTACCTACATGCCCCCAAAAATTTACTGCAGATCATGTCCTCAATTTCTTGACAAAAGTTACTCAACCTTTTTACTCAAGTGCCCAATTTTACTTGGTGTTTGGGCACAATAGTGCCATATGCAACATTGACATGCATGTTTACAGAGTCTAGATGCAAGAAAACAATGCCCACAAATCTCTAAGATTGCAATAGAAGGCCTTAAAACCAGACCATTGTTGTGCCTTTTTTAAGCCATGTAAGTTCAATCCCATGACCCAAAATATAAGATCTCAAAGAAATAATTTGCATGAAGGTAATGAATATGTATACTTACAATGAATCTTTGTCCCTTAAGTTCTCATCAAATGTGACTATTGGAAGCTTCTCCTTTAGTTCTTCCTTGATCAAACTGACATCAATTGTCTACACAAACAACAAAAAGTTGAGAAAAAAAAATATGATTAGTCCACAGGAAAAGCTAATTATAGCTAGCTACTCAATAGTGGGAGAGAAACTAAGAGATGGCAAGTACCATGAATGGAAGGATTGAAGTTGGTTGATTGTTCATAGTAGTATTCATTCTTGGAGTACTGTTAACTGTTGTAGAAGGTAGAGAGGAAGGGTGATTGCTTGACTCTCTTGTTCTTTTGAGGTAAAAGAGATAGAACAAGAGAAGAAGAATTATAGAGAATAGAATTGGTACTGAAAATATGAATGCTTGGTATAGTTTTAGTTGGAGTTCTTGAGGATAGAAATGAGTACTACTAGGATTTTGAGTTTGATTTTGATTTTGGTTAGGAACACCCATCAATCTTCCTTTACTAGTAATCTCTTCTACTAAGTTTGTGTTTGAAGTTTGAACTATTTTTCATAGGAGAACTTTGTGATTGTGAGGGTAGTAGTCTTATATATGCAACACTAAGTAAGTGGGATTCTCAAGGAGTGAGTGAGTTTTAAAGAGAGAAAAAAGCAAGTTGGAATTTTTCATTATGTTATGTTTTTGAGTTTAAGTTGAACAAGAAGATGCAAGAATAGGGGCACATGATAAATATCCTGTCAAGAGAAGAAAGTGTTGACCCCCCATGAAAAGAAATATGCAACATTGTGTTTTGATAAGTATTTTACACCTTTAATAATACAAAATAGATATACTTTTTTATGCATCAAAAATTTATCAACAAGACAAAGGGTTTGTGTGTGATAGACATTTCTTTTTCATGATGGGACAAGCCCACCAGAACTTCTGAAAGCACTAAAAATATAGCCTTCAAAATGCTTAAACTTTTTAGCCATTCATCTTAACCTCTCTTTTATACTCACCCTGTGATTGGTTCCATTTGCTCCACTACAATTACTACTACTGCTTTCAATAAAAAACTCATTACCTGATATAAGCTGATATCATTTTTGATATAGTTGATACCAAACTATACAAGATAAATCAATTCAAACCATCTTAGATTATTGGATCACTTCAATGCTATCATTCATATCAAATATGGTATCAGTCTATGTCAATCATGGAAAATTAAGTTTTCCAACATAAGACGAGATAGGATTATTTGGTAATAAATTCTATAATCTCCTCTCAAATTTTTCTTTTCCATAATGGTCATCACTTACATTTTTGTTAATTTTTTAGTTAACTGAGTGTTAGTTGTTAGATTAGGTAAATTAGATTTAACTTATAGGTGGTGGTTTAAGATTAAAGTTATTTAAAATGTCACCCAAAATCGGCTAGGAAGTGGGATATCGACCTAATCGATTGATCCATAATCAGTTATGTTCAAGAGATGAACTTTTAGTCATAACCCATATTTTTATTCCCGCTAGGAAGTGATGAACCCTGGCCATAGATAATGTTTTTTGCAAATTAATTATCAATTTCTACAATTATAAATGATAATTTTTCATTCATAACCTACATTTCACTTTGTTCGGTTAGAAAACGAATAACCTCACTCGACCTTACAAATTTACGAGGTCTAACTTTATTATTACGATCAAAACAATGGAGAAGAAAGCAACTCTTCTGGAAAAACATTGTGTTGACTGTGAAATAAAGTCTCGTTATGGCAAATTGACGCTACCTACAACTTCTATTGTATTCAGTTTATTTTCTTAGTAACTATCTCAAAAAATAAACAACTACCCATGAAAGAAAATAAGAATAACAAACATACAGTTTTTAAGTGAATAATTCTTTTTGTCGGTTTAAAAACATGATGTCTCCAACCTGAAAGTATTTATTGAATTTTTCTATGGCGAAACTGGAGACTGTGGATCCACGTTTTGGTGGATAGTTATACCCAAGTATTTGGCATCTACTTTCATCTTTTTCGAATCAATTTCTTGAGTCATATATGATTAGAGAGCCATTTAAAATTTAAAATTCGAATTTTCATATTTTATCAAAAATAATCAAAAAAAAAAAAATGATTCATGAAAAGATATCATTACTGTTTCTAGGTGCTTTTAATTTTCAAACTTTTCATTTCATTTCTTTTAAACAGGCAGAAGACTCTTGTGGGTTATGAACATGGCATAACCCGGTTATGGACGTAAAGAATCATAAACTTTCTCACTTCTTTGAACTGCAAGGAAGATAAAGACATTGTCTCCTTTGCTACAGTGATTTCATTATTTAGTGGTTTGAAATGTTAATCACCATATTTGTTTCGATAAATCAAACGATAATTCAAACTATTTTCGGAATTGTGGTGATAGTTTTACTCTGACAACTATAAATCGGATCCTTACTCAAGCAATCAAACTGAACATTGATAAAAGAAATCAAACACAACCTAAATCCGACCATAATCTAATTGGTTTCTTCCCTTTGCAACTCAATCAACAAATCAATAATCCAAATATTTAATGGATTCTTGCTGATTTCGATTACCAGAAGAAGATGAACATTAAGATGAGCCGAAATTTTTGTTTAGGCTATGATTATAGGGTTAGGGTTTTGTTGGCGAAGAAAAAATGAGGAGGAAAATCGTGAAATTCTAATAGTGTGATGGAGTTTGCCGAAATTGGGAATTTTTTTTGTCTCTGTTAGCAAGAAAGGAGGAATAAAAAGATATGAGGAAGAAGAAGGAGCTAAAATTCTCATAGCTACTTCTGATCGCAATTTTATCATCCTTTCGTCACCAACAGATAGTTTTCAAGGAGGTGAATCCATTCCTCGGGTCTCACTTCCATGGGCATTGGTCTTGCCATGTTAAAACCTATTGATGGCGTGTTCCCTTTCGTTAACAGGACCGACTATTTTGCTCGTTTCTACAACCCTGCGACTAAGCACCTGAGCCCATCTTAGGAGACATCTATCAAGGAACATATAAAGGAGAACATCATTGTGGTTCCTATTTATTGGTTTGGATATGATTCTCTATCTTGCAAATACAAAATTGTGTGTTGTGGCAACTGTTCAGGGATAAAATAGGTTATGGAATGATGGTTGGGAACATTAAGTATATTGTTGAGGTTTTGACCTTGGGAGGAAGCCACTTTAGTAAAATAGCAGCACCACAAATCTTGGTACATGGTGAACTAGTCTATGCAAACAGATCTTTATATCAGAGGAACCGCGCTTGGGATTCCTCCAAGTCACCCGACACAGAGCTCATTCTAGCGTTTGACTTAGCAACTGAAAAATTTCGTGAAATTGTACTCCCAAGTTCCATCACTGATGGCTCTTCTAGTGGAAGTGGAAGTGAAAGTTGTGGCGAGGAAAGGCTAAAGATGAATTTGATACAAGTGGACACTTATATTTCTTTGCTTGTTAGTGCAAGATAGACGGGCTAAGCTTTAGATCTCCAATGATTATTATACCAATAAGGAAGCAGGCAGTAGTTGGACCGGGGAAACAATTAACCTTCATTTTTCATGGGATATAGGGCGTTACCTACGTGTTTCTGCCGTTGCAGGTAGTAAGGAATTAATCTTTCAGATACCTATTCCCTCCGCCGATACTGGCACAAGAACATTTACAAGTCTTCTCCTCTATGATCGGATTTCTATCCAGTCTTCTCCTCTATTATCTTCCTGCCAAGACACTGCTCGGTTCTTCTTTCTTAGAGTTGCATCTACGTCGAGTAAAGGCGCGGCCAGAGATTTTTATTTCTACTTCTTCTGCAGAATCGACTATTATCTTTTCACCCAATCATGGTTTTAAATGTGATGTGAGGCTATATTTAAAATTCACACTTCCCACATGATCATATGAGTACGAGTAAATAGACCTTTCAAGTAATTTATAAACTAGTCGAAAGCTTTGTTCATCATGAAAATAAAACTTTCATGATCACTTGTTGACTAGTAAAAGTTCATGATCGCTTGTATACTGTTAGACAATTTAATTAAAACAGAAGCTCCCAAAAATAAACACAAAATATAAACCTTGACTGGAAATCAAATATTTTGTTTTGTTCACGTATATATATTTATATTTTATTTATATGTTTATTGTGCATTTATATGTTGATTGACTCTTTTACAAGACTTCCTCGATTTCAAATGAGCGCGTTTGGATATTATGATACAAGTATATCAAGTGACTATTTGACATCTTTTTTCTTTCAGGGAAGAAGAAAAAGGATTAAAGAGGAGGAAACAAAAAGGATTGAAAGTTTAACTTCTTCAAACCTTTCCTACACTTTGAATATGATGAGGTATGTTAGATCTTCTAGACAAACTTCTCATTAGTTCTGTTGCAAAATTGTCCGAGTCATGTCAGAGTATCAATAAGAATCCAACTATCTGAAGATTCTTGGGATTTAAATCATCAAGAAGATACTCAGATACATAGCCGGAAGCCCTATAATTTGTTTGGCAACTAGAAGTAAAACTATTTAAGCATCCTTATAATATTTCATACCAAATATCTGTAAGATTTTAGCAAAGTCTGATAAAAAAAATAAGAAAAATAGAAAACCGATAGAAGTTGACACTAAAGACCACAGTTCCACCTACACATTGTTTTTTTATTACTGAATTTGACTATGTTGTTGACTCGGACCGAGTCTGATGTCAGACCGTTTGTTTTTTACTTTTTGATAACATTGACCCGAACACTAACTTAATTAGACTTAATCTTTGATCCGATCCATTTGAATCAGGGATGAGAATACTCCTGACTCGGCCCTAATTCAAAATAAACTCACTCGCATCAAGTTAGTTAGTCATACCTAGTTGAAGCTGATTCACAAGAGTTAGGATCAAAGTGGGCACCGCATTCTCACTTCTTTTTGGTCCAAAAAATCAAAGGTGTTTTTGATGTTGTTACAGTTTCATCTCAATCTTCTCCATTTTTCTTCATTTCTAGTGAAATCATCTAGAAATCGTGATGAGTTACTCATCGATTCTGGGTGTGTTGATGGTGTGATTCTGAAGGTCGCTTAGTAAGGTATGTAGAAATCACAATCAAACATCACTTTAAATTTATCCTTCATTTTATGAAATTTAGGGGTTTAGAAAACTGAAATTTAGTGAAAATTAGTAAGGTCAAGTTTACTCGTTATTATCTTGTAGTTGTAACGGATCTTTCCAACACCTGCGCTTTCGGTTTCGGGTCTAAGAGAGTCCTGTTTAGCAAAGAAGCATACTGGAATGAGAAAGAACTTTAGTCAAGCTAGAGTATGCTATTTCTAGGGTGGTTGTTGGGCAAGATTGCTCTATGATATTGAAGGGTTTTTAACAAGTAAGAAAAATAGTCTTTGGGAACTAAAATTTAAGGAAAATTAGAGTATAAAATTCATGTTTTGGGCTGTTTAGTCTCGCATTTAAGGATCTGTGTCTTTCTGATTGGTAGTTCTGGTTGCTTGAAGGGAAAATGGAGTACATAACATAGTATTGTAGCTGTTGCAGGTCATTTTGTTGTATGATATAGGTTAATCTTAAGTTTGATAGGGTTACATAGAATCCTTGGTTTCTGCAGTTGGAATTAGTAGCATGGTTGATCTTAATGGGACGTTTATATTGCTCTACTGCCACCATTCTAGATGTCAATCATTATGATATGTACACCCAATTTGTGTACTATGATATGTTTGGACTGTCTTCGGATTAACATGCACGTTACTTTATTGTTCTTAGAAGGCTATTGAAAAAGGGTGAAGTTAAAGAAATTACCTAAGGTGCTGCAGGAAGGTCTACTTTGACTGAACGTGATAAGGAAGAACTTGAAAGGAAAATGAGGGGCAAGGAGAGGTGAGGCGACGACATTTAAATAAAACTAGTAATTAATTTAACAGTGCAACTGAGTAATGAGATTTGCTTATTTATGAGTTACCTTATTCGTATCTTTGTTCTTTGTTATTGATATTTAGGGTTTCAAGCAACCACTTGTAGGAAAAATGGTCATTGGGAACGAAAATCTAGGGAACATTGTTGTTAGGTTTCTTTACAGATTCATGTTTGAGGATGTTTAGACATATTGCTTGGCTTTTGGTTTATGTGTGTGTTGTTTTGAAAGGTGGATTACTATGTATATAAGATAATGTTGTTTGTACCATGTTTGCACTAGTGTATGGTTAGGGGGACAATGAGGATACGCCATTTACAACTCAATTTTTGGTTACTACCTCGCATTTATTGATCTCGTATATCTGATTGGTAGTTCTGGTTGAAGGGTAGCTAGTGCAAATGGAGGACATAGTGGAATCTATACTACGTTGGTCTACAGATGTTAGTGGTCATTTTGTTGTCTTAAAAAAAATTATATAGGTTGTTTTATAAGGTTATAACCCTTGGTTCTTTTGAATTTGAATAAACATCGGGATTGCTAGGGTTAATTGCCCCAGGTTTGCATAACCCTGAAATTCATTTTAATGTGGCGAGACCAATATTAAGTTTACCTATCGTTGCCACCATTCCATTTGTCAACTAATATGATATGTACACCCAATTTGTGTACTATGTTATGTTTGGGCTTTCATTAACTATGTCGAGATTTTCATCGACATCATATCCTTGGATCCTTTCCCTGATGTCGGCATCTCCCCCTGATTTCATTATGGGTAGTCTCTAGACAATTTATTTAGTCATGAGCTTTTCGAAAGTGAATATAGGTGATGTCTTATAAATCCACCATGCATCCCCCCGATTACTTTCAATTGTATTTTTGGTATTATAGTGATCTCATTAAAAACCTTGTCGAGTAACAAAAACCCGTGGGAAAAGTAACCTCAATGAAGGGAAAAAGAGTACAAAGTATCACTAGATGTTCCCCCTGACGCAGGAAACTATTTCATTCTAATATAGCCATGGGAGGTTGGAAAATTCCTTTAGTCCAATATAATGATACACTTCATTCAGCCTCATGCTGTTAGACAAGTTCTTTACTTCTGCAATTATGCAATCATGGGAGTCGTACAATTTTTTTTGTCATATGATTTCACTTGTAATCATAGGAGTTTAAACAGTTTCTTTAGTAATATACTTCTCACATGTTATTTAGATGTGTACCTAGTCAAGGAGTTAGTAAATAATTCTACCATGATTTCAGAAGACACTGTTGCTGCTGATTGTAAAAAAAAATCATCGGTGATATACGATGTGTTATCACCCTTGATATACCCTTGATTTGGGATATAAGCTTCTTTTGGACAAGCTTCTAATTATCAGTGGCAACTTTGTCCTATACATATCCTTGTTTGCTTCAAGAATCAAAACCCTCTTGTGATAATAAATCTACTCAGTCACCCTTCACCAGCATACCAACAACCTCAATTATCAGTAGTAGCAAGTCCAAAACATGAATTATCAAGTCAACATGCCCTTTCAGAATTTTTTGATGACAAGTTAATGCATCACATACTTAGATTTCTTCATGTCAAGAAGTTGGTAGTTGCTTCCTTCCAAACCTTCTTTCATCAATTTATCTATTCAATGATCCAAGAACAACCTCAGGTTTATATCCTCACTTCTACCCATGGTTCCATCATTAATTGTCTCTTCACCAAAACTTGGGTTTGAAGGGGGTGAAGGTTTTTTAAAGCATCGATTTCTTAGGCTGCTCAATCTTCTATGTTTGAACCTATCAATGGCCTTTTTTGTTTTATTATGTGGCAAATTATTCGTCCCGTGTTTATAACATTGAAAATTTATAAATTTCTCCATGGGTTACTACATCTATGAGATTACAGAAAGAGAATATTACTCTATTTCCAACATATGGATTTGGTTTCGATCCCACACTAATATCATTTTATCATAAAGTTTCATTTGATCAACTCCTATCACTACGTTCAACAATGGTTTTTGTATGAAGAAACTTATGTCGAAGATGATATGATAACTTTATCCCATTAAAAAAACCAATTAGTACAATACTTCGCATATAGATAAAAATTATATGAAAATTTAATCTTCGATATACATGTATAAATAAGGAAGTCAATTTGACATTTGTTTCCCAAACTGATTTAACTTAGTCGAAAAGCTATTTAGTATAAGTGTTAATCAGACGCCTTCCCAACACCTCAATTTTGAAACAGTTTGGAAAAACCAATCATCAGACCTTACTTTCTTACTCTTGCATCTAGGTTTCTTGCGGTCAAGCTTCCATGCTATTGGTAGCCTTACAAAGTTCCTCAATCACTTCAGTAGTAATACGACAATAGTATATGGAAGAAAAAATCGACTTCTTGTAGAAAAACCAAACAAACCAATACAATAATTCACAAGGAAAAAAAGATGATCTAATCACCAAAACTGGGCATCTCACTTAAACCCATAATCATTATAATCTTCGTTTCATAATCAGTTTGTAGTAGATTAAATGTTTCAAGTAGTTCATAAGATAATTAAGGACCAGTATCGCGCCCATGATAATACAAGTTTTAGAATAATAAAATAAGGGTTACATTCATTTTTAAAATTCCTCTGCATCAAAACAGTAAAACAATTTTACTAAACACAAAAAGTTAATATACTTCCACAGGGTCAGGGTCTAGAAAAATACAAAGTTAACATACTTCCATAGGGCCCCGGTCTGGAAAATCTCAAAGTTAACATATTTCCATAGGGTCGTCATTTGAAATAATCTTAATATACTATCGCCGACTAGGAAAACTACAAAACAATGAAAAGTTAACATTCATGTTCAATAAAAGAAAGTTTTAATTTTGATCAAAATAAACATTAGAAAATAACCCATATCACAACCTTAACGACATCCCAAATTCACAAGCCACGAGTATACAACGGTAATTATCATACATCTCTATATAATAATCCACTGTCTGCATTCACACGCAATGTGAACAAATTTAGTCTTTCAAATAGGAACACTAACTTGCTCACATAAACGAAGTAAATACTGTCATAGACTTATAATGGAGTGAAAGTGCATACTCTTATCCAGGGCTGGACTTGCGCCACAGTTGACGAAGGTCAACTTTGGACAACATTTCAAGGAAGGCATAAAAAATGTATAGCAGTAAACTTTGAACTGAATTAGAAAGCATTTGTTTCGCACTAAAGTACTAGACCACTGTTGCGTCAGATTAGTTACTAGTTTTAGTTTTTAGGTTTGTTTCTTTGAAGTTCTAGTTTAAGATTTTCATTTCAGTTTCTTTGAATTGTAATAAATTTTCCTTAAAAAATATAAAGAATTTGAGGTATGTTCACATAATTACACCCAACAACTAAATGAAAATATAACCGCAATTCATCTAGATTCTCACATCTATAGAATTTCTCTTCTCTACATGTATAATTTTCGCTTTAGAATTCATTTTATTGAGGATTTTTATCAAAATAAAATAATTAGGGCTGCTATTTGAAAGAAACATCCTCTATCCGTGCCACATTAATTGAGCTATTTTTTTTTAACCTAAAAATGGGCTGATATGAAAAATGAAGTAGCTCAATTAATGTGGGACATCGACACTATTTTTTCCGAGTGTGAATAAACAACAAAAACAACATGTGATGGCAAATGTCGGTAGGCAGCATATTCATGAGTATAAGCCAAGAAATTGGTTACAAAAATGAATGAATGTTGGAAGTATATCAATAGTTTAATGAAGTTGATGATGATCTTTGATTTGTACCCAACTTATATTAGAGAAACCCCATCCTAGCATAGTTTTTTCTTTTACTTTACACTATGTCTATCCCAATATTAAACATAGATATCTTTGATTTTCTTAGACAACCTAAACTCAAATTTTCTCATTTATTAATTAATAATTATGATCTAACTATAATATCTTAATACCAACTCTAGTGAGTTTGTAGTGTTAGTTATCTGTTTAATAAGAAAATCCTATCATGATCTTTTATGTTCTTTAAGCAACATAAGCGTGTTTACAAGGTGATGGGGGTATTGGGTGGTGTGGTATTAGCAATACTGTACATACCAGGTACCAAATCCATGCATTTGTTGCCATTTTTCAGGATAGTATGTATGTTTTTGCCAAATCACTCGTGATGCATCTTTTTTGAGCTTTGGATCTTTCACACACTAACTTCTCTTCAAATGATTAATGATGCACACTTGACAAAGTAAGTGCTCAATCTTTTTAGTCCCTACTTATTGATCTTCAAAGATATTGAACAATCAAAGCATTTTCCAAGTAGAAGGATTAAAAGTAGCACATGAAATTGATCTTTATCTTATCTTATTATCGTTGTAGAAATCACAATCACCTTTTTACTATTATCAATGAGCCATGAGGTGACA